>QXVX01007162.1:0-28429 GCA_013436065.1 Halocynthia aurantium
TATGTACTGCCGAAGCAAGTACATAAGGGTGAGAAACCCATATCTTTATAACACAGATAGTTAAAAATTTGATTAAGTCAAACGAGGCGTGTTGCAGGCGTTTACAGGACAGTAGAGTGACCCCAGGGACTGTAAAATATTCTCTGAATAAAACAACTTAATTCCATAAGTTAATTACGATGATAAAAAATAAATTCATATTCACCGCTAACTGAAAAAATGTTCAAATAAGATATTGAACCAAAACGCATGCTTTTCCTTTAAAAGCTGGCGCAAAAGAAACCTGTCAATCATTCTTGATTGGATGAGCTAATTAGGAATGAGATTAAATCGCTCAAAGTAAAGATTTTCTGATTTTGTAGCGTTCCCACAACAAAAAAGAGCGTTAGCTAAAAAATCGAAAATATAATAAATAAACAAGAAAATCCTTTTGTCAAATTATTCATAAAAATATTAATTATAACTTCATAATAAACAATTATTAAAAATTATTTGATTTGATTCAGTTTTTCTCGATCAAAATTAGTTTATTCATGGTATTCAGTGTTCCCCTAAAACGGATAGGGGAACACTGAAATTTGCAATTCGGAAACTGACGAAAAATACATTTGGGACTTGACAATTGTTAATCAAGACTAACGAGGGACTGAAAAACAACGCAGTTCACTAAACGCATAGTCAGTGATAAATATCACTTCCATTCACCTATTGGTATGACCTTCCCTATGGCAAGCACATGCTGGCTTTGAAATTAACGTTACATTACCTAAAATGCATAGTTTTGAATATTAAAAGGACTTTAGAAGGTAATACTACTAGCAAGAAAGCTTGCAATGGTATTAGAAGCCTAAATATTACATACTGATAACATCATATTAGGTAGAAACATAGAACTGAGAATTGACATTTTCGTCGTATGAACGTGTCAGCCGATTCATTTGGCTTCATTTGGCCCGTATAGATAATTCTCTCGCTCTAGAGCCAGACAGTATGCGAGAGAACAACTCGTGCGTAGCGTGGTGTAGAGAATTTCATTTTACTCCATTATTCTTATTCCTAAATTATTTCAGCAGATACATTTCAAATGCTATCTCTTCCCCAAGTGTTGTGTTATACGGTACAACATATAGCTTTAAAAAAATTAGAGACTGAGTTTTATTTTTTTTTGATCACGTACATTTTCCATTTTCGTCATTGATTATTCGTAATTAATTAAGGGAAATAATATTCATAGAATTTACAAAAACGCGGCTCCTGAAGAAATGTTGTGCTATGGCCGGCCTATATGATAACATTAGCAGTATCCAACAGAAAGTGTTCTAGAATTGTAAATTACATTTTATATTCAATATTCAAGTGTTGCATGAGCATGTGCATGTGTATGAGGAAGAGTACAGTTTAACTGAATGATTAAGTGAAGCGTTCTTAACAGTAAGAAATAGCTGACAATGTATTAGTCAACGTAATGTATACGTACGAACACGTGCAAATGCACATAGAGAAAGGTTAATGGAATACACTTTGGCTGTAATTTATTAGGAGCCAACGAATATGGATGGAGTTTATATCACGTGACGTACTCATGCCATTAATTATACATTATATTTATAGTCACCACAAGCACTAAATTGCATTAGTTATATATAATAACATGCATAGGAGCAGTGACTATTGTCATAGTTATTGCATTATATTGCTGTGCAGGTATCATCTGGTCGACCCGACATATAATCGCTCGTGAATATACTCCATATGAATTAGCTTCAATATATATTTTTCTATGAAAATGTTGTGACAACGTATTTATATCGTATCCGGGTAAAAAACAATTGATAATTCATCATTTGTTTGTAAAGTTAGCTAGCTTTCATCAATTCTGCATAATGATGGTGCTTTGTGAGCTTGATACATTAGAAGCAGACAATTATTGTAACTACTAGATGATCCTTCAGCAACCTTGCTGACGGATGGAATTCCATCTTTTGGCGTATGATGCGATTCGCCAAGTCAAGTAATTCACATAAGCTGACTCGGGGTAAATCAATTGTTAAGTTAAGCAATAAAATGTTACTAGTGCAAATCACCAGTCGGCAAACAGAGCGCCAAATTAATTTTTAACTAATCTCAAAAAGCACCAAATTTAAAAAGAATTTAACAGCATTAGCCACAATCAAATCACCCTATATCAAATAGTTTTCTTGAGAAATCACTGTTATTATTATATAAACTAATGAGTACAGTAGTACCTCGATATACTAATTTAATTCGTTCCGAGTCCGAGTTCGTACACATATGGTATGGTAAACTAATTAATCCGTTCCAGACTCCAAAAACCACGAAAAATTCCGATTTTGAGGTATTTTTTTAACAGAAACGTGTAATTAAACTTAAAATAACAATACATACGTGTACCGTAAGTCATCTAGTTACGAACTTTCGTAGTTACGAACCGGGCGTGAACCTAAAAAAATTTGCGTGACGGTTAAGTTCGCAAATCCGTCGCTCGGCGCGTGATTGTCAACAACAACGCACATCACCCAACCTCTTTCTCAGTCACATGTGCCCTATCTCACGAAATATTTGTAATGTGTATTAAGTGATTGTTATCGCGTTTGTATTTAATAATTATAATTCAGGGATTTTTCGAACGTAAAATGGCAGGAAAGAAAAGGAAAAGGTAGTGGAGGTNATGAGTATATACAAACTTGTGCCTGAATGCTAATGAGTATGTACAAAGGCATGTATTTACTAATGTGGTATGAAGTGATGTTGTGTCGTCCCACATAATTTTATAAAAATATCTTGAAACAATGTCCTGATTCCCATTGAATACTGTACTTGCTATTTGTTTCTTTTTACACAATGTTTTTTCGCTTGCTGTGTAAAGAATCAGAATCCAATTCACCGGATTAAGGATTATCGATAGAGCGAATATATACAGTACATTCAATAGTAGTAGTCAACTTTCAATGTATTTTCAATATAATTCTACTTTGAATATTGAAATAACAATACCTGAATAGTCAATACCAATAGTCTTTATGAACTTTCGAATAGGAATTATTTAATTCGAATAATGGCATAATTGGTTA
Organism: Halocynthia aurantium; assembly: GCA_013436065.1. NCBI lineage: Eukaryota > Metazoa > Chordata > Ascidiacea > Stolidobranchia > Pyuridae > Halocynthia > Halocynthia aurantium. The sequence goes on from QXVX01007162.1 coordinate 3,093, forward strand.
GTAATACATTGCTATTACATTTATAACAATACTGATAATGCTATCATGTGGTTATGAAGAGGTTAAATACCGATTTTAATATCTCGTTATAGGAGACTTTTTTCATGGAATATTATAACGTGACAAAAGCTTTTGCTGATTGTTATTTTAATTAAACGTTTAGTTATTACATTTATCTTGTTATTATGTTTTATTCCTCATATTGACACCCAGATCACTGCCCTAGATCACCCACTGATATAAGTAACAGTGGTCAAGAATTGTAATACTCTTGACTGACCTCGTTAGTATGGTGTTGAGTATCCCCCCACCTGTCACGCGAGTAGCCGGGATCCAATTCACCGTAAGCATCAAGTAAGCATTCATTGTCGTGAGCACCAAGTAAATATTTCGTATGGAATTCAAAAACTGACAAGCGGACACAATTTTTTTTTGCTTGTTGGGTGCGCCTACATGCTACTTGCTGCGTCTGCTCAATTCACACTTGCTTAAACTTGCTTGGACAGTTGTATTATAACGTGATCTCATTATGTTGCCGCAATCGCTTGTGCATCATTTGCGTCTTATATTGGCAGAATTTGGTCATGGGCATGCAAGTAGCCTAGACCGCTAGCGCCATCATGCAGTAGACCCGACGTACGACGTCCACGAAACCCCAACTTTCTTCGTAATGTTTTCATGTAATCGATTTCATAATTATGTTTACATTACTCATAACTTGACTGTGTAGATTTTAGTGCCGCATGTCACTTTCAATAAATATGTACGCTGAGCTCGAGCCCTGCCCTAGTATTGACGTCACAGTACCTGCTCGTGAACCGTAGCAATCGTATTCGCTATAGCAAGGTTTCCTGATATATAATTATATGCTTTTGGCGAATCGTCACCAGACATATTCTTGGCGTGTAGCGTGCGCTTTTATGCTGTTGGCTGTGTCTGCTTTTTCACTCTTGCTCACGCCTACTTGAAGATTTGTCGTTGCATTGGTTCGTGTTTCTTGTTCTGTTGCCACAATTTCTCGGAACATTATACATCCTAATCAGTAAAGGGTTTAGATAAAGAGAGATACTAGGTTATTTCACATGTCAGGTCTGTTTTACTACCAGGTTAAACGTCTAAGACAGTATTATTCTGATATGAAGGGCAGGAACATTACTGAATGGTTATTCGAAGACTTCAGTGCGTTATGGCATGCATAAGAAAGGCATATGACAGTTACACTCATTTGAGATGCTTTCTTGTCAAATATATTCTACACCTAAGCCGGCAGCCACTTAGATTTTGGTTTCAGGCTTCAGCCTGCCAGGCTAGTTGATCCAGAACTGACATTTTTAGAGACTATCGAACAACTCACTGTAAACCTATTAACTATATGGACACTTCGTCATGCTCACGTGGAGCAGCGCAAAGATTGACATAAACAGAACGCTACATTAGAAACTATCATTACAAACATATTAACCCAATCTTGTATGCTTCGGCTCAGTTCTCTCTCTTGCTTCTCCCTGCCGACCGTTATTTATGATTGCTTGTAGAATCGTTTAATCGTAGTCTCGTGGTTTATCGAAGACTCGAGAGAGCAAAACATTTTCAACAGAAACATTCAGCAATTATTTTGTAACCAGGTAGAAATTATTTAACTCTTACTGACCACGATTAGGAATGGAAGCAGAAATAGTTAGTCGAATTCCGAATGCAATATTGGAACAGAACGTCAGCGTTCTAATTAGTATTTTAGTCTTTAAATGTTCGGCAAAATGTGAATGAGTTTTATTAAACGAATAACAAGGAGTGCAATGTGATCGTTATAGCTGACACTTGTTACATGCTCCCGTTTTGCCGATGGAGCTTCACAGAAGCAACCTACTACAAATATATTAACCAAACTTTGACACTTCTTGCAAGCTCCCATTTTGCATTTTCTGATAGAGCATCCAATAAACAACTATCAATACAAACCTATTAACCAAATCTTGACACCTCTTGCTTGCTCCAGTTTTGCCGATAGAGCTTCACATTAACAAGTTTCACTACGAACATATTAACCAAATCTTGACACTTCTTGAATGATTAAATTTTCCCGGTAGAGCTCTGCATAAACAACTATCGCTACAAACATATTAACCAAAAGTTGATACTTCTTGCTTTCAGCTTTACAAAACAGCCTTCTTATCCCTGAAGTCAGGAGTCAAGTCTGAAAGCAGTCTTGAAGTCTCGAGGCAGGAATTCCAAAAACAGGTGTATTGAACAGAATATTGTGTTATTTCCTCTTTTTTTGAGATTTTTTCTGCGAATGTTAAGTTCTTCAATGTCATTTTTATTTTTTTCCGGGACTTTATTTTATTTTACTTTGTGGTATTTTGTTTTACTTTGTTGCTACGCAACTAAAAAATAATGGAACAACTGAGATTACACTTGTTTGTCCTTCAAATATCACACGCTTATTATTGAAGGTGTTTCTTACGTTAGGGATCTGAATTCAAAATAGAAATTTATATTTGATTGAACTACGGTATTTTTCTCTTACTGTTTAATTGGTTAATCTCTTCGTCCATTTCATTTTCTGAACTATCTATCACAATATTTTTATGTTGGTCTACTCTACCAGCGTCCACTTCCATTTCATATATGACAAATAGGGATTAGGTTGTTGGTTAATTTTTCATCTTCTGAACTATCAATAATAATATCTTCATGATTCTATTGGATCCATCCTGTGAATCTCGTAGCAGCTTTTTCATCCTGTGTAATAACTTATTTATATAGTAACAAGTAGTTGTCGGAGATGGGGTATGTACCTTATTGGTAAGAAGTAACATAAGTCTGGCCGATGTGGAAAGGATTATTCAATTTCCTAATGGATCCGAGGATATAACTTTCAATAACCGTAGTTCTTCGCTGGAGGCAGACGAACAGCTTGAAACAAACTGAAAGAGGAATTCTTTGCCACACCTCTATATATCCGAAATAACACCTGCATTTATGTATTGGGTACGTTTTATTAAGTCGGATAAAAAATCGCAGAATATCTTAAGAACAACACCTTATTGTGGATTACTTCATCAAATAAAAGACGAAGGGATTAAAAATGGATTTTAGGAGATGTCTCATTCAGCAAAGCATTAAAAAAAATTCTAAAAGCTCTATATCAAAATATAAGGATTCACAATATTAGTTGAATACAGAGGACAAAAGATGACCTGGAAACACTGCGAAGGACCTGGTCACCAAAACGATAATTGCTCAGCACTAATTTACGTCAAAATATGAGAAAACCGATAATGTATTTAACGTTGAATCAATAACATTCAAAATGTTCGAAATTGCTATTCGAAAAATAATTTCCTGAGGAATCCAAACACGTCTTAGGCGCTATTATGTCTGTCAACCTAACCTTCGCAATCTCGACAACATCCGTACATTTTTTGAGGATTTTTTTCTAGAGTACGCTTCGGCCAAGCGAAAAAAGAATGCTGTCTTTACAACATCGTATTAGTCCTACATATTCTGCCAGACTTCATTCTATGATATCTTGGCGAATATTTGAACTTGTTTGGGTACTACAATCAGATCAAACTATTTGTAGGAGCTTCTGACATTATCGCATCCCGTTGTACATTATCGAACTCAACATAAACCAACACCAATTGACTTTCTCACACGAATTTGGCTCGCTATGCCGAAGTTAGTGACGAGAAAGTCGAGACGATCAAAATCCTATTTAATGTTAGTTTTCTTTGCTTTGCCAAATATTGATTTTTCCTTAATCCTGTGACGCCATCACATAAAGTTTCCATACATAGTACCGAGTCGTCTTGGTAACGTATACGATGAATGAAATCACCGATATTGTTTGCTATTCTTAACATTGTATTCGTTGAAATACCCGTTTACGAAGTATCTCGATTCTTCTCTTTGGCTTTAACCACTTATTCACATACTTAACCACTTATTCACATACTTATTCACCATCCATTTCCACCATTACGCTTCTTTTATTAAACTTTTCATAAATGTAGCAGCAACCAGTTTGTCTCTCACAGAAAAACACAGCCGTTTTAGCTCTGTCTTTTCATACTTCTTTCCGACATACTTGTCTAATAGATTTCTTCATCTGCATTCCTCCGACTGTGAAATATATTCATCAAAATCCTAGTACAATGGCGACCTCATCAAACCTCGGGAAGCGCCTTCCCCACAACCTCGTTCGCTTAATTTCTTGTATACTTTTTCGATACCCTTCTGTGTACAATTATCAGAAGACCTGTTTCAGGTTAGTTGAATTTAGTTTTGGTCCAGTAATTTGAGCTGTACTGACTGATCAGTAATATAAAATAGTGAAGGCAGCTGATTACTTTCGCTGCATTTATTATTGGGCATTCGATATATAAAGCGAACGTTGGTGATGAACGTAACGCGTCACGTCAAGTGACCTATATTAAACGAGCATGCTCAGGGTAAGTTTACAACAGTATCACATTCAATACAAGTCTTACCGTGACTACCACGGATAGGCCGTTAATAATTAATCTGTTATTGTCCTCCTAATTGGACGTAGTTATTTTTACTCTCTTTTTATTATAATGAGAAGGCGTCGTATTGGTGCTATCTTCGTATTCATTACATGATTGTCTGCATGTACAAATAGCTGTACGGTTTAGTTACAAACAGAAAGGAGGATAAGTATTGAATGGCGTCGGCTGTTGAAAAAATATTGTCAAACTACCCACCACTAGTAGCAGGATTATCAAGTCAGGCCAGGCCTCTCCTATCTGTTGGCCACACGGGCTTTGACAAAAAAAATGTTTCCAATGCAGTTCCCCTATCAACACGAATTGGGTTTATTATTTGAAGAAACTAAGATTTCGCATTACGACGCTTGGCAAAAACACAAGGGAGATACAATCTGGACTAGAGAGGTATATTATGCGCTAGAAAAAGGTTTTAGCTTATTAAAAAGTAATTGTTTTGCAGACAGTAGATAACATCACTTGTTAAATCTTATACTATCACAGGGGTTAGTTTATGTTAGAAGACTTATTCATAAGAAACACGACGGAGGTATACTCCGGGCAGCCTTTTCATACTTCTTTCCGACAACCTATAAACATATAAATCTTTATTGAAAAAAATATCCCCATGATCTGTGCCGGGATACCCTAAGTTTACATACTAAATTTATTAATTTATTTATTATACTTTATTTATTGCTTGTAACGCTTGTACAACGGATTACATTTTTTCTTGAATTGAATTNGGGTGAGAGGGGCCCTAGTTACTATCCTGTACACTCATGACCTGATAGACTGACCCTAAGACTTATAGTATCTATATAATTACTGTACCGTTCTAACTAGTGGTTTCATTTCATAGTCGGGGCTAAAAGATAAAAGTTGACAGACATTGAAATCTATAATAAAATATATGATACATTGTGCTGTGGTTTGAGGTTGGTTTGGCATTAGCTGTTATATAGATTATTGTTCTTCTTACGACGTTGGTTTGTACTGTTGGCAATATTTCCTTTGCAAGGGATTTCTAAGTAATACTCTACCCCCAAACGAGGTCACTCATTACACGGGTATAGGAAATGACATGAAATGTACTTTGATTCATTCTCATGATATAGATATGAACGTTACAGCACCACAACTGTATGCTTGTACTTTAACATGATCTGTTAGATTTTAAACCCTTTCTTGATTCAAAATTGCTCAATTCGGTTAAACTATTTTATTTTTATGTACAATGACAAATATTACACAGATCACAATATTAATAAAATTGATTCTTGGTTTCATGCAAATATTCAGAAATCAGTAATGAGAAAAAAACGCCCTTTTTAATAAACCTCAGTTCCGTTCAGATCTAATAAATACTTCAGGGCCAAAAAAAAATATTAGTTTGTTACAAGTGAGCTTTATCATTGTGAATGAAATGTTCAATTAAAGTAAAAACAAATTATTTTAGCAAAAAACTGTCACTATAACCAATTTCTACTGTTTGTATTTATGACTAAACATTCTATTCTACTGTTTGTATTCATGACTATTACATTCTCAATAAATGTTAAAATCAAGAAAAAACACATACCACAACAACTAAATGTATAATTAAAACAAGCTCAAGAAGTAGGCGACGCCAAAATGTTCCANTATCTCTAATGCCCTTTCTCTTTGCGTTTTATTAAAATATTCAAACGTTGTTCAAAGCCGTATAAGAGATATTTATACCACCATATATTGGTTTTTAACACGCATGAGTGAAAGTGAATATGTGTTCGTCGGTCTAATTGACGTATTTTAGTGACTGTTAAAAATATGTTTACATGTACGTGTTGTAGCATTGAGCGTTCTAAAACGGCTGTGATAATCATCAAATATATACCTGATAGGAAGTAATACCTGTCAACGATTATTTATCCGTTTAGTTGCTTATATAAACTCATTCAACTTTGGTTATATGAGCCTATAGCAGTACCAGTGCATGTTGCTAGATTATCTGTCGGTCACGTCATATTTTGCTTAGGGGAATTCATACATCATTTTATTGCTTATAACGCGGTTCCACAGATCGTTATATCATCGTAAGGGTTGCCCCATGACGGAATTAAATACAGGAATGGCTACTTATCCATGAAGGCTGCGGAGTTGAAGTCTGTATATCTAATGGCGAACTAACTGCTGTATAACTACAATGTAAATACAGTCACTCCTATACAATGTAAGGTTTTGTTGTAGATTGCTTCACGCTCGAGCAATTNCCTTTACAAAAGTTCAAAACTCAAGTTAAGATATTTTCAGCTAATATTATCTCGATGTTCAAAAAAGAATTTATTTGCAGAAGTCCTCTAAAACAAAATGTAAACAATTAATATCTTAATAACAAGCAATCGGCTAATGCCTGAGAACTAAAGAATAACATAAACTAATATCAGTAAGCCATGAAACTTGAATTCCGTTACATTACGGAAAGTCAGCAAAAACATTCTGTGAGATAAAACAAATAGCGAGTAATGTAATAATATGGTTTCCTTATTTTTTTTTTGCATTACTAATGCATTTTTGATTTTTTTAATTTTTTTTCAGTAAATCATGAATTTATCAATGTAAATCAGTACATGTTTATAAGTATTATGTGGTTACAACATAAAACATAATAATAGTAAAGACATGCCTATGTACATACATATCAGCATTCAGAGATCAGTTTCTTCATAGCATTCAGATCCATCCTGCTTTTCCTCATTCCTCTTCTCTTGCGTTAGGTCTGATTCTTGACTTAAACATAATACCAATTTTCTTATTATGCAATATAGCTTGATGTTAATAACTGCTTAGTAAAATTATACAAATGTGTACAATATACCAGTAGAAAATTTATTTCAGGATTTCCTGATTGGCGCTATCACTAACAAATTCCATTGAGTGTATGGTTCTGTTTTGCCGTTTTTTAACGTTCTATTTTTAATTTTTATCGGAAAACTTGAATGAATTGCAAATCCAACTAGGCCATCGTAATTCAGTATATGTAAGGTGTGTAGCCGTTGTATGTTGTATCATCTCGTTTAAGGCGATATATTATCACCTTGATTCCCTGCTTCTTCCTCTCTTGCATCTTTTTCCTGTGCTGGAGTTTTCTCGTCTTCTTCTTTCTCTATGTTCTCCTGCACTGCAGCTGCTTCTCCGTGCTCTTTATCTGGTGAAAAATATGTGATTGTAAGTATCTGATTGTGTTGTCGGTAAGTTCCTCGATTTTTATATTTCGAAGTAAATTATGTGAACATGCAATTATTTGTTAGAGACAATGAATGCAATGGTTTGTTGTTTAGCTGTATTATAGCATATGGGCTGGCTACACATGATCTTCAGTTTATTTGTATCTCCATATATAAACCTGAGGGAAGGCCTTACATATATGCAATGGAGCTTACGATGTATGTATGCGACATTAACTATCTTACACTGACTTGAATTCCAATTCCTGGATTATAATATGCTATATAAATCAATTACCTCCGTCTTGAATCTCAGTTGGCTCTTCCTCTTTGACGCTGCTATCTTCTACTTTCTCCTCATCTTTGTTATCCAGGTCTTTGTTCATCCCAGATTTTGCATCATCATCATCAGTAGATGAGTCCTCTTTTTCTATTGCTTGCTGCTCCAGGATCTCAGTCTCATTGACTGCATGAACTTCGACCTCTATTTTCTGTCCTTCTAAAATATATAAATAACAGTGAATACTGTAAACTAGGTATGACTTAGATTTGGACTGCTGGAACATAAAAATTACCCTGAGCTTTCATTTCATCCTGATTCCCAATTTCTTCCGTTCCAGGATCCTCATTCACATTATCATCATCATCCTTGATATGAGCTGAAGTCACTTCACCTGATTCAAAATAATGATAAGTATCTTAGTGCTCATACCAAGCGTACAATTACTAACTTTGAGTCCTGGCTATATTTCTGAGTCAGTGGATTAATATCTCATGAAAGTCGATATTTTTCAGTTAGTTAGAGTCTAACATATAATTTATTTAATCAATTATATTTACATGTATATTCATCTAACCTTCCAAAATCTTATCATTTTCTTCTCCAATGCTTGCTGCCTCGTTTTCTCCGTTATCCAAGTCTTTGTTCATCTCAGATGCTGCATCAGATGAGTCGTCTTCCTCGATTGGTTGTTTCTTCACGTTCTCAGTCTCATTCATTGTGTGAACTTCTACCTGTACTTCCAGTCTTTGTCCTTCAATAAAGAACAGTCAGTTCATTATCAGCCCAAATATTAAAACTGTATGTAGAAATATATAGAAATGCCTTGGGCTATTGGCTCATTTCCATCTTCTGCCATTTCAGGATTCTCATTCTCATCATCTCTAATAGGAGCTGGAGTTTCTTCGCCTGTTTCAACATAATACAAGTTTGGTTATCATCTTATTGCTTGACTTGATATTCGAACAATGATGGTCTCGACTTGAATCGAGAGAACTTCAGTGAATGACTTCTGATTTGGATTGGGTGAAAATCGGCGTGAATTATGATTCTACTCAGGAGATTTTCTGATGCCGCTTTGCATTTACCTGGTAGATCAGATCGAGTCCTCATTCTTACAATGAAGTGCTGAATGGAAGTTGCTCTCTCGGCAATCCAGCTGCGAACTGGCAGCAACCTATTCCACAGCCGTTCGGGTAAATCAGAGTAAATGATTGGGTTCAAAGCGCTGTTAATCGGAATCAGAATGGTTCCAACAGGAACATAGATCTCAGTCGGGATATTGATGCCTGTTTATGAAATGCATGAACTTAGATATATCCCTATATAAAACTTAACCTGTGACCATCACCTACATAACACTATAACAATTTGAAATGAGTTGAGAACCTAGGGATGAATCTGGTAAGTTAAATGGCATGCATTCTTCCAGATAAAAGTTTTGAAATGACGCTACAGTACTGAAAATACACTTGAAAATACAGACACTTGAAGTTCGGATTTCAAAATCAGCTTTCGAATTCTTTCATGCCCTAACGACTTTGTACAGTGTTTCGTAATAAGAGTTCAGTAAAATTACCTGAAACTTGTAGAAATCCCATGATAGCTACAGGAACCCAGCAACAGAAATCAGTAGCAACAATCGCAGTTACTTTCCCTTGCAGTTTAGCCTCCTGTTTCGACTTGGATGTTTTCTGAACCGTCTTCTTTGTTGCCAATCTAAAAAGTTTTATTAATTTAAGATATCTATTTACCTTTGCTTGGTCTTTCATCTCACATAGTCCGGTGTAAAAAAGAAACACTAAACATCTTGCTAGGTAATATGAATTTACTTGAAGGTATACTTCCCTGTATATGTATTTGTTTCATATATTAAACACTAACTAACTGACCATATAACAAAAATTGTCCACAGACCGATACACTGCGCGCTACTTTTAAAACTTACTTGAATATAGCAATGTAGCCAATCAAGATGAAGATGAAGGCAATAAAGTTAATCACGATGATTGCAAGTGAATATGCCCAAGAATTGTCTGCTCTGTCTGGGAACAGTCGTGGAAGACAGACACCATGAGTCGAATAGTAACCAAATTTACGATCGGGAACCAAGGTAGAGTTNGTCCATTTATCTCCAGGAGAATATTGCGATGTAATGTGTTTTGCATATCAAAAATAGGCAGTATCGGATATATTGCTATACTAACGACTAGAAATTATAAATTGTGTCTCAAAAAGTCACAATACACATTGATGCCCATTTTTCCTTGTAGTACAATCTTTGCAAATATTTAAATCGATCAAAAGCAGCTTTTGAGAATTTCTTTAGTATCTAAGCTTTAAATGGTTCCCTATTATTATGACAACGATACTAACATTAAAACAAAGGTGCAAAATCTTAGCCTGGTAAAAGATTCTACGACTATCAACTTGAAGTACAGCGGAGAATCCGAATAGTATATGGAAGACATTATACTCTTAGGAAGACGATATTGTGCGATATTCATGTTAGGTTCATGGGAACTGGTTCAGTATTTGATATGCAAGGATCAAATAATAAAACTGACCGATCTGAAGAGAATTTTAATGCACTTTAAGATGCTTATATCCCAAGTAAAATAAAATCTATTCCATGAGCATCTTAATAACTTGACATCAGCAGACCTTCAATCTGAATTTTCAAACCAGTGAATAACTTGGTTTGGCTCAGGGTATAGGCCTATTGGAATGCATTCAAATTATCTTCAGATTGCGCAGTTGTAGAACTTAGCCATTCTGCANTTTCTTTATCAGTCGTGAATGGAAGTATGCACAATATCCATTCAACCATATAGAATAAAACTATTTCTCTTTTTTTTGCGTAAGTTATTATAGGGATTTAACAACGTTGAGTTTCTGTATTACAATATGTGAGTTACATTATGATGTGCAGATGTCAGAAGAGTGGGAATGTCAAGCAGTAATATATTATACGGTTAACATCTGAGATATGTATTACGAAAACATAGAGAGAAATAGTAAAACTGAGGAACCAAGTTCAGCAATGTTTCATGAGGGATCACTGTAACACAACATGTACTTTATCTTTCCTGTATCGTCTTATATTCGAGTTGTCGTAAACTAGACCCAGTTTGGATTAAATAAATTATTTATTAGTTACAGTGAACTTCAAATCGCATTTAAGTACTTAGTTGGAATAATATATACATTGTTTAATGTTGTCATTTTTATCGATTTTGATGCGTTTGATTTTCGAGTGCGTCTAATATTCGATGAAATCCGATACTTTCAACAACTTAATACAAAAGGAGACTTACTTATAATCCATAAAAATGGTATCAATGGTTTTGTACTGATCATCGCCTGATCACTAGAAAATACTCCTTGTGTACAATCCTCACATTCATCTGAAGCTGAGTCGCAGTCTTCATTTCCATCACAAACCTACAAAACATTATTTCACCACTATTGTTGAAGGTTAAATTGATTTTGATTGCTGGATTATGGTCGATTTGTTAGATTACAGATATCTACAATACACTACATTCATACAAGCAATAATTTTATTAAAAACCTGTTTCTCTCTGTCCACAAATTTATTCGCTCCACTATCGTTGCAGTAGAAATGAGTTTTATTCGAACATTGAAGTTCATCGCTCTCATCCAAACAATCCTAAGAAAATGAATGAATATTATGTATACGCACAAGATTTATTGATAACGTGTAATCGTTTTAATTTAGATATTTACCTTTTTCAGATTACATTTTTCTGTAATTGGTATGTTTACCGGTTCGTTCCCTTTGCAGTAAAATCTAATGAAAGTTAAAATATTCCAATTATAAAGTTATTTAAGTGCATGAGGTTAATAACTTAAAACTTTGCTGAATAAAAGTTTTGAATGGGAATGTCAACACATTGTGGTATCGATTAGACCAGTGATTCCCATATGCAATTATATCGTCCATTTATCTCCAGGAGAATATTGCGATGTAATGTGTTTTGCATATCAAAAATAGGCAGTATCGGATATATTGCTATACTAACGACTAGAAATTATAAATTGTGTCTCAAAAAGTCACAATACACATTGATGCCCATTTTTCCTTGTAGTACAATCTTTGCAAATATTTAAATCGATCAAAAGCAGTTTTTGAGAATTTCTTTAGTATCTAAGCTTCAAATGGTTCCCTATTATTATGACAACGATACTAACATTAATCCAAAGGTGCAAAATCTTAGACTGGTAAAAGATTCTACGACTATCAACTTGAAGTTTAGCGGAGAATCCGAATAGTATATGGAAGACATTATACTCTTAGGAAGACGATATTGTGCGATATTCATGTTAGGTTCATGGGAACTGGTTCAGTATTTGATATGCAAGGATCAGATAATAAAACTGACCGATCTGAAGAGAATTTTAATGCACTTTAAGATGCTTATAACCCAAGTAAAAAAAAATCTATTCCTTGAACATCTTAATAACTTGACATCAGCAGACCTTCAATCTGAATTTTCAAACCAGTGAATAACTTGGTTTGGCTCAGGGTATAGGCCTATTGGAATGCATTCAAATTATCTTCAGATTGCGCAGTTGTAGAACTTAGCCATTCTGCATAAACATAGCGTCAATATCGCCTTTCTAGTGGAAGCATAAAGTGCTTTAAGCTTTCTAAAGGTAATACAATAGAATGCCTCAAATGCAGAGAATCGTCTGAGTGCTCCATTCCACCCCTCTCGTTTTCCATACCATTTTTAGCTTTAAAGCTCTCGGCATAATCAATCAAGGATCAAGGACAAATCTTTGTATCCCCTGTTGAAATTTCGGTGACAAGTCCAGTTTACAGCTATAGTATACTACTGTATGAAGCGAACGGGTTAATACAAAAATAAACCTTACTACTGAATTTATATTTGAAGTATCAATTTTACTTCGGTAAATTTATATCCTAAATAAAGAAGAAACTGTCCGTGTGTGTGTTTATGTGTGTGTGTGTGTGTTTGTGTGTGTTCGTTCGCCCATAACTCCGAAGGTTTGTGACTAGGTGCTCTGAAAACTTGCACGGGGATCGGTTTCATGCGGAATAGTTTATAGGCTATTTTTTCAGATAGACGCCCCCATCGCGGCCCCAGATAACTTTTTGATTCATTTGGTATAATTTGGTAATTGGCTACTGTGACATCACAAACTTGATAAATCGGAGGCTTGACGTGCTAATGATCGGAAATTCGGTAGCCTACAGATATGCTATGCTCTATGACGTGATAAAGGCCAAGATTTTGAACCTAGGCTAGCTATTTACCGCTATTTCTTCATAAATTTAAATTGATAAGGAAAGGCAGAGTCACATAAATGCAAGTAACTAGTGTATAATAATGCAAGCTCGTAATTATAAAAATTAGGTGATATATTTCCAAAAAAGTAAAAAAAAAACGTTCAACTCTAATCTATCCCAAACGCTACCATTGATAACAACGCATCATACTCAAGTCCTATTGAAAGCATCCTGCTCAAGGCGGCCTAACTCGCGTATGCTATTTTTTATTACTCGTATTTCAAAACGAGTTTTCCCATTGAAATCAATAGAAAACNAATAAAAACATGAGAGATTATACAAGATATGATCGTGCAGATCATCGACATCGTTCGATCGTATTGCAGTGTCAACTCCATTACACACACTCTATCATGATTTTTCATTATTTACTTCTTTACTTCTATTGTAATAAGCTTTTTGTTCATGGTTAACACAAAGAATTAAGACAAAATAAATCCAAAATATGCCCGAAACACAGAATATGCACTAGTACAAAACGCTCGGGACGTTACCGCTACGAAATAAACACGTGAATTAAGCGAGTACTGACTGCGCACTCGCATAGAAGCGCGATAGATACTGAATGTGCTATTTCGTTCTTTTCTCTCTCTTTCTTACAAATCGATGAGTCAGCTAGAAACGCTATTTATTGCCTCTCTATACCTTCTTACTGTGTATGACGGTCGCTCGTACTTCGAAATTGTATTCGTATATCGAAACCCAAATACTCAAAAATCGAGGCTCGTATATCAAGTTTCTCGTACATCGGGTTACTCAAGGAACCACTGTATACTAAACGAGCAAACAACAATTTTTGAGCATTTGGAGATTCGCAAAATAGGGTTTCACTGGTTCCCGCGTTAATTGTACCGAGTCATGTGGACTTATATTAATATTACATAGCTTATCATTACGCTTCATACATACTTGTCTGGGCAATACATTTCATCTTCTGATTTCCATGGTGTTGTAGGAGTGCAGTCAGCTTTACCATCACAGACCTGATATCCGTTAGGCCAACGTCCGTTTGTGCAATAAAATTGAAGTATTCCAGACAAATACCTTTCAGTAACCAATGATCAAAAATCAGTTTAATCAATCACAGTAGTTAGTAATAAATCAAACAAACAGTGCTGGGTTAGGTTTGTGAGAAGACCCATATGCTGCTGTGGCGGTTCTAGGAGATCTCGTCGTTGAATTAAATGTCGTACAATAATATACATATAATACTCAAATGAACGTGGATATATGTTTAGATATACTGAACTCTAACTACACCACTGTAAATAAATTTCAATGAAATTATATAATGTTGTGATTAATTCAAAATAATGAAATAGTACCGTACCATCAGTTAACAGTTAATCAGTTAAATATGTAAGATTATTCATATAAATCATTGTCGAATGTAGTTAGTGGCTCATGACTTATTTCATATTGAGATATTTTTGAACAATAAATACTATTATGTCATATTTGTTATTGAACTACTGCTCGATAGAACTTTATGAAGTAAAAATCGTCTGTTGAAAGATTCAACATTACATATACATGAAAGTTTTACCTTGCATGATGACGGATCAATAGAGAAAATGTAATTGTGACCAATTCCGTTATTATAGCGGAACCATAAGTAATCTAACATAGCTGAAGGCAAAATAAATAGTAATATTGTGGCAACCCGGGTATCACAATGTACCAACCTAAGCCGATTAAAAAATCATCGAACCAAGTTGGTTATCCGGTCCCGTGGATATTGTACTCTTCGATCGTTTGTATACGTGTAATGAATAGTCCCTTGTTATAAACAGAGTTTATATTTACGTATGATAGTAACTGGTGAAGCGTAAATAATGACTGGGTAGAGCAGTATCTGAAGTAGTGTATATTAAACGCTATACCTATACTGTGCACATATGACATTATACGGCGTGTTGTATAATACATTATATCAGGCGACTACAATCAAGGATATGATATCTGAGTTACGATAGTACGAGCAGTTTGCTGCGTAGCGACAATATTTTTAATATTTTAAAAGTTATCATCATACGTGAGCAATATACGGTTTCAGATGACGTAGATCATATACAGCACGGTATTTTTATGGAATACACTCGAAAAGAACACGCGGTTTATTAATTTTGGATTGTTATGATTTGAAATGTGGGTTCGTGAGTCGAAATCCCATACTCAAGATTTTGAAAATGGTTAAAATAGAAACTGTCAAAGCCTGAGCTATGCATGTGCGGCAATGCAATCCTTGAAAGAAGGGAAATGAGTTAGGTCTATTCACTACGTAGCAGGCTTGCACAACACAGACGAGTAAACTTAGTCGTAGGTCACAAAATTGATTTGAATTTCCATAATTTTTGGCTATTCATATCTTACATAAATAGCGAGAGAGGGGAAAATCCAGTACAAACAGTACATGAATGTAAATTTAAATGAAACAAAAACAAAACTATCCCTAGGTAAGTAATTATGGGCGTCAGTATTCGTTAAAAATAATTTGATCGTTTTAGTGTTCATGCATCACATAAATATGCACACAGAAACTGTTTTGAATACTTCTTAAATACTGTATTATGTTACACACGATTATTGTAATCGCTATACGAAACAGTTTCAGTCGTGAAATTCAGTATCAGCACAATCGTATCTCAATAAATAGAATGAAATGGGAACGTGACTAAAAATTATAATCTCCATTTTTGACGGAGTCCCGGGTAAAGGGTTTTCCTATAGATATAATACTGGTAAAAGAGTGAAAAAACCTTGCGCATTATGTGACTCGCAAGTGTTGTGTATGCCTCCTACTTAAGTGTTGTACGTCTCTTCTACTTAAGAACTCACTTATCTAGCTCTGACAAAGCCAGGTCGCTCTAGTAGTATGGATATAATACAGATAATAGAATGGAAAAACCTAGCGTATTATGTGACTCGCGAGTGACGTACATATCTTCTACTCAAGAACTCACCTGGTATAATTACAGAAACCAGGCAATATCTTGTTTGGACAAACAGCAGGGTCACATTCTTCATCCATGACATAGCATTCCGGTACACCATCACATTTCTTCGTTTTTTTTCCTGCAAAAATATTTCTCCGTTATATAAGCAATAAATTGTAGAGGATTGTCCTCTTGCTTTAGGTTGAATCAACAAATATAAAGCCTCAGAAGCACCATAGTTTTTATGCTACCAAGCAAAGGTTTGGAACTACCGACATATCCATTATATTAGACCACGGGCGGGAAATTATTTTGGTTACCTATCGATATGTTTTGGATCTGGGAGGCTTCGAAATCAGTAGTGAATGAGTACTAATATTTAAGATGGTTACTAAAATAAAATCTCATGAAAATATTACATTCCAGAATAGAACTAGTAATCGTGTGCTCTCAATCCCTTATGTCAAAAACAGGAATAATCACGATTCAGGTATCAATCGACAGTACCAAGCGAAAGTACAGATTCTTCCAAAAGTTTAAGTAATGTAGCTTTTAGTGATATAAAGGAAAAAAACAGATAACAATCTAGACAACACAAGGTGAAATCGCCGACTCCTCTATCGCTATGAAGGTATTTGTAATAACAGAAAAAATTTTGTAAAACATTATCGTCGCTCAACGACTTTATAGATTTTTCTATATGTGTTATGGTAATTTCATAAAATTACAATACCAGATTATGATCAATTACGAATATAATACGAACCACAACTTTGAGTAAGAACTCAAATCAGTGTGATTAAAAGCACAAATAATATATCACGCTCCTCCTCACACCTACTAGACATCAAACAAGGCCTGAAGACGTGCTCAGTATAGACATGGTAAACGTTTAATTAACGCGTGGCAATACACGTGCTCCCCTACAGTTGATACCACTTAGGTTTATTACAACCTCATTTGAAGGCTATTCCCACCGAAAATTTTCAAATTTTCATAGCGTTAGGTTAAGAAACCTTCGGGATATGCGCTCACATACATCTGTACCACATACATGACTTCTAGGTAGAATGTGATGTTCGTGCTTTTTGAACATTTAAACATCGTACTGGAATGAACCTGCATTAATCAAAGCACCCAAGTTTTGCCGAACAAATATATAGAATCGGTAATTGCATGCTATGTACATGGATAATGATAATAATATGATTATTGCAAGCCTTTTTCCTGCCAAACTGATAAAATATCAGTAATTGAATATCCGAAACTTTGTACGACTATACAAAATATTTTGCAATGATCTTAAAAATTTCGCCAAACACACACTGTGCAACTATTCGTACATTTATATTGTATCAATATTGTGTGTTATATACAGTTTCGTTATCCGGGAACAATTTATATCGAATAGTTCGCTACGAATACGATCGAAATTCTTCTATTTTCCGAACGAGAACATCGAATATATTCAAATTCGTCCATCAAGAATGGAAATAATGCTTTTGTCCATTTAACATAACTTAAAAAGAGTTACATGAGTCTAGAATGTAGAACTCAACATAATATTCCATGATGGCAAGTGATAAAAGTTAACAAGGGCTCTGATAACACACTACGGCGATTAGATTAAACGAATTCAGCCTAGCACATTGCGCAAGCAGACAGCCTAGTGTAAGCTTGCTCACTGCACATGGGGAACCAATCTTCACATCTAACAAGGGGGCCTTGGAACTTGGGAAAGCTACGAAAACAGACGTGGGCGAAAAAAGCTTGAAAATGGCTGATGTATAGATCCGACTGAAAAGTGAAATATATGAAACTAAATTTGTACAGTGATGTTCTGATATAGGTTCCCAAACTATGGTTCGCGTACTAGTGGTACGCGAAGATCTTCCATGTGGTACGCGAGCACTTTATATTGTTGGACAAAAGTTTAAGACCATGTGTTAAAGCAAAGCCTTTTTATCTTTGTGTGCCGCAGCACACTAGTGAGCCACGAGAGATTTCCAGGTATGCCGCGAAACTTTGTAGGTGGTATGAGAACACTGTACGAGACGTCAAAATGGTACGCGAGTAGAAAAAGTTTGGCAACCACTGAGTTAGATAATTCCAAGTGTAGAAGTGTCGTAAAAGATTTGGAATACAAAATCGTGCCAGCGTAACTCTGATCTGAGGCCTAACTCTGATTAGGCGGGTATGCGACATTTTCTTACGCTATAATATATATTGACGGGAAACTGCCACTGCCACTGTTTCAAATAGTACAGAGGAATGTTCAATATACATCCATAGTATTTACATTTTTTTACGGTTCCAAAGAAAATTCCATTAATATATGTGTATGAGTCACTCACTTAGGGTGATATACTTACCACATGTGCAGTGAAGTACAATTTATAAAGAAAATTTTGGCCATATATTTGAGGATAACGAATACAATGTAAAATCTCGCCTATATATCGCCGCTACAAACTACCCTCCCAATGTAATAAAATTATTGTATCAACTTAGCATATGTAGCAAAGTACAATCTTTATTCATTTTATTTCTTACTTATTCTGACTATGCCTTATAAGACGTTATTTGTTTTACAGATGACATAGTCTTTTCTGCACATATAATTGTCTTTCTATCTGTGTGTGGGATTAATCTTCAATAAACCTGTTGCCAGGGGTGACACCTTGACGTGGTTTAATGGCTTTTTAACCAATATCACCTGTCAGGTGAAGAATGTATAATTTACAAATAATATTCCACTGGACAATCTAACCGGATGTCTAAGAAAAATGGTTGCAACGAAAGTGCTGTAAGGCAGTGAAGGGATAAACAATCCGGCAACAAGCGGCATAAATAAGAATCTGGATACATCAGCACAGAAGTTCAGATGAATATCAAACTAATGAATGAACAAAGAAAACTCGAGTCTGGACTCTCTGGGGAAATGAATTGAGTCTAATCCTACTTGGGATACCTCTAACGCACTATAGCAGACAAAATAAAGTATTTTGGTCTGAAATTCGGTATAATCCCTCTACAGGGGATAGCTGCAAATTAGTTAGTATTACTATAAACAACCAGTAAACCTACTATCTTAAGTATTCCATGGAATAAAGAAGCCCGTCGTTCAACAAGCCTTTTCTAGATACAGATCAAGTAATGTGTACTTACCTCTATATGGGCACGTGTAGTCACACTTAGTCTCTTCATCACTCGCTTCGTCTATTTTGCAAAACAATTTGTAAAACTAAACGTTTTATATTTATCAGCAATAAATATCGGGTAAACGTGAGATCCCATGCATTCGGAAACATTAATTACTGTTATATTTTCCCGTCGAACGGGTGTTATAGTCGTGAACGGGGCCAGGATAGATGATTTTTTTTTACATTTACCTCATTCAACCAATAATTTGTAATGTTCATTCATTTTAAACAAGAAATTGCAGAGCGACATCAGGTACTTGATATATTACAAGTACAATACAATTGCAAAATTATTTGGAATTTCGCCGTTATTTTTATGCGACGTGTACACTGTACAGATAGATACATAGGAAATCAGACTGGAATATTTTTGACAAACACGAGATGCTACAAAAGTGAACTTGACTTTATATAGAAACAGTATTACCTGTGCAAGTGCCAGATGAAGCTTTTTTGCAATATCTCTCGTCGATAGCTTCGGGACATTCAGTTCTTAAAAAAAAAATTCCAAGAATGAGGAAGGATTGAAGTGAAATAATAATCACAGTACAAGCGCTCCAAGACTTAAGAAGTTACGTGTAACGTTCCGAGAGTTCGTTCGTGAGTCAATTTGTTCGTAACTCCATAACGCGCGCAAAACGACTCCATAGCGATGCTTTCCAACCGACCAAGTGAAGCACACGAATGTGAAGCGTGTAGTAGTCATACAACAAATAACAGAATGGTATATTCGCAATTGATACTGTGTTATCGAATCCGTTGTTAATTGTGATATTGTCCCCAATGCGCACTTTATATCATTATCATAGACATTATACAGGTATCATTATTATCATAGAACATCGCAGAAAAAAGATTATTTAATAAATGATTTTTCATTTCAATGTCATGCTGTGCGTGATTTATCAAACTTTTTACCATAAACACGGACCGTACATGAAAATCATGTTATATACGAAGCTCACGACTATTCACGGATTTCGGTAATCGCGGTAGGTTTTGAAACGAATTCCCTGCGGATACGGAAAGCCTGCTATATAGAAATGAAGGGAAAACATGGATAGTTTGCACATATAACGGCATCGCTAACAACAACAAGGCGTTTGAAAACAACGGACGGTACTATGCTGCTATTAGAAAGAATACGGCCAGCCGTTTTAACACGGAACGGGAACTACTAATAAAATTTAGACTTTAAGTAAAACTTTGTTCGTTTCAAAGAATGTTCGTATGTCATCAAAACATATTCAGAATAAAAAGTAGTATCACCTTCCGTTGCAGATATGTTGTTTAGATAAACATTGAGACTCGTTCGCCTTTGTTGAATTACAAGTCAGAAAACAATCACTGCATTCATTTCCTGGAATTATTAAAATATATTGTTCAGTTTTGCAATGACATAAGAACTATTGTATTGTGCATGGTTGTTCGTAGGTAGAAAGTGTCTCAGTGAATCAAAGCAATTATCGTAACCATGAAGGGGCGACTGGGCAGCACATTTTTTTCTTTGTGTCGTGAATTTAGTTATTAGTGATCGTAGTAGGTATATTACATGCCTTTGGGGACAATAAGCAACAGCCAGGCCCAAAGTGATTTTTAAATTTCTCATGTAACCTGAAGTAAGTACATTTCGTACGTTTTGTAATTTGTCTAAATATATTTTGACATATCAGCACATCAATTGAAATCGAGTATAATAGCTAGGAAATGAAGTGACATCGAGTGGTAGGGGCCAAAAATGGCCCTATCCTGTGAATTATACTAAATTTGAGTTGTGGAGAGCAATGAAAATATTTATGAAAGGAGAGTAGAATATTCGTTATAACTAGTTATTCTATTGTAATGCTTTACCAAAAATTACTACGCAATGCTACGTTTATTCAGGATAACGAACAAAATAGAGACAGTCTCTACAGTTTCTACTCTACTTGAAAAATACGAACAAACCAATCAAAAATACAAATTTGAAATAAATATAAGCAAATCCTAAATATTATTATTCATTGGCTGCTTTATTCACTGCATTTTATTAACTAAAACACTTTTGTGGCTGATTAAAATATTCTGGTGTCTTCACTTTAACGTTTCTAAAAAGTGTATTACATTCATAAAACGAATGCAGTTTCATGGCGGAGAAGTAAGAAGAATCGTAACAGAAAATATAGGAAAATTTTACAAACCCGAACATAGAGCTTCATTGCAGATAGGGAGAGATTTATCTCTTTCCTTGGTTAGACAGAGACATTCGTCAGACAAATCATCACAATGTATAATCGCATCACACAGCTGTACCAAAGGGATGATACGGGATCTGTCTAGACAGCGAAAACACTTATTGTCGAGATGAGCTGTAAAAGAAAAAGTTTCCTTCTCATCCAAAGAAGTGGTAGAGAATAATAAAGTATCTTAATTGAATTCACGTACTTGGATTTATCATCTTCTTGTCCCCACCACAGAAGCACTCGTCAATATCTACAAATGCAAAACAGCTTTGTTTCCACAATATCGTCGTCGTAATAGCGGTACTTTCAAAAAACTCAGAAACTCATAGGCTGAATGCACGTAATGTATAACCATGAATATAGAATCACCTGGTTTGCTAATAAAACCGAATTGCTGTGTCGCAAAATTATCACAGTGTAACAGTTCTTCGAATAGGGATCGTTATTGAGTCCCCCAAAGTATTTGTTTCTAATTTGGCAAAATATCAAAATGTAAATGGAATGAGAAGAGGTGGGAACTATTACTTTGATTAGACCTGATATCTATAATTTGTTGCTTGCGACTGATATCTGTGTAAATGACATCTAATTCTCATATATCATTGCCATGAATTTTTGTATTGAACGACACCGATCAACGTAATTTCGAAACAAGATCGGATCGATCTGTCTTTGTCAAAAGGATCTTTACCTAATTTGTCAGAGGGTTCAGTTTAATCTTGGAATAATATATAAACACAGAAATACCGGCTGTCGGTTCTCTCGAGAAGGAATCAAATCTTACTTAGGACCGCTCTAATGCTCACTAGTGGCAGCCGGAATAAGACATAGAAAGTAAATCCATCTTTACTTACTATCTGCGCAAAATGCTTCTCCATCACAGACATATCTCGATGCAAGGAAACACTCATATCCGGTCAGTGAACCTTTACAGGGTATACCGCGTGATTGGTGTTCCCATCGAGAATATCTGATTTCATCGCTATTGTCCCTGTAAAATAAATTATAAGCTATAGATTACCAGCAAAAATATTCATGTCGGATATGCTTGTGATTCTTAATCACAAAATGAATATTTGTATTTTCTTCGTAGTTGGTAAGCGAGAACTATTGATAATATCAAATATTATCATTTTGAATGTGAGATAACATTCAGTGGAAACCATAGTAACCCTGTGGCCTACATCTCTTTACTATGACTATTGTATAGTGAACTCTGTCAATAACACTAGCTATCGGCCATCCCGGAATAATAGGGCGATATACCGTGAATTCAGCAATAATACCTACGGGACTTAATACGAAGAAATTCATCTGTATAGATTGTTTCCTGTGACCAAAGGGAACTTTTTACATTGAACTACTTACCTGCAGTCGTTCTCGCCGTTGCAGAACAAATCACCTCGAATGCATTTTCCATTGTCACATGTGAATTCATTTGCGGCACATTTTCCAGCTGTATTATTACGTAATAAAGATTTAATATGTCACTTTGTACAGTAATTTGAATAAATGGAAATAAACTAGCTCAGTGCAAGCTTACAAAGACCAAAGTCTGTAGAAATTACTTTGGCAAAAGCTAAGAAAGATGTTTTCATGGTAAATGTTATTTAATTACTTCTGTGATAATAATATAATGGAATATAAGTGTTAAAAACGAACAAATGATTGGTGTAATGAGTAATCATAAATTATATCGTTCAGTGACAACGTTCCTAATTTTCTTAGTTTTTATATGCTGACTTTATTAATGGGCATGTGCGCCTTCTAGTCTACTATACAACATTTTATTGTAAACATATAAAGCATAACCTCTTCCTTTTCATTTTTCAATGAAGAGAGTTTCACATTACTTCTATCGTATTTTCAATTCGATATTTATAGGTACTCTTTTTAAATTTTTTTAAAATTCATTCAATTTTTATTTCTGTAATTGCAAGAAGCATTCAATTACGAATAATGGGAACTGCGTTTTTCTCTTTCCTGAACCTGAATACATAAGTTTCTGCATTGGTTTCATAACAGAGTTTTCATAAATAATCCCTGAGTTATAATTCGAAAAATAGAGTATGACGAATGCAAACTTCATCTTTATTAAGAATTATTCTTGTTAGTATGTTGAAAAAATCGCAGAAAAAGAGAGACAGAACTGATGAAGGAATATATAATCAGTCCTTTAAAAACGAATTTTACAAAATTTTAATAAAGAGAATATGGAGTTAGAGCATTAACCAGCACCAACTTGTCATTTCAACGATTGTTTTAATCCGGAAAGGCGCGAGGGTCGCTTTCAAGCCGATTTCTGTAGTCGCCGTATGGCCCCGAATGAACGCGTTTTAGACATTGGAGTTTCCCTCCAGGAACTTGGGATCCTGAAATAGGATTTCAAGACTTTAGGAGATCTAGTAAGGCAGCAGTTCAGTTCTGGTTGTGTCATCAAGTAAGCATTTCACGCCTTTACACTTCAATAACTCTGTGGATTTGACTTGTTCTCTAGGACACTGCAGAGGTTCCCCATTCCGCAGGTAACGACAAGCCTTGATACTAGTGACAGCCATGGTCACGGCCTTGATTCCCAGAAAAAGTAACGTACCTTTTGCTTTCAAAAGTCGAGAGTTCCCGGCGTTCAGGCAATAGTGCGTATATCATTGTGGAAACCAGAGCCATCGATCTTCTAAGTGCTCGAACCTGATTTGTTATTACTGTAAACAGGTGGGGCGTTACAGGAGTGAATGCCACTGACGTGACACAGCTATCAAAATGGACCAGAAGCATAGCCATTACACTGAGGGCGTACTAATCCTTGAAGGTCAGCCGTTTTACGACAATGATTGACCGTATACCTGGAGTGCATTGAGAGACTCGATACATCGTTCCTGTCCACAGGGTATGCTGTGGTTATTTTTAGAGTGGACTATGTCGCCAACAGTAATCTGAGCAGATGCGTTTCACCTAACTAAAGTGGTTGTAGATTTCTTGCTACTGAGGGGGTTGCATAACCATCTGTTATTCTAATCCGGAATTAACTGGGAGTCTTGCAGGGAAAGTTGAGCGTAGGTGAATTGGTCATGCTGAGACCACTTATTTCTTACAGAAATGTGTTCTTTTTTTGGAGGCTAGGACGGATTAATTAGTTTTCCATTAATTTCAATGGGGAAAATTGCTTTGTAATACGAGTAAATTGTAGTATGTGCTTGGTCTGGAAACGAATTAAACTCGTAATGCAAGGTTCTACGGTATTGTTACACGATGAATTGTTGGTTTCCTGATCTCCTGTTACAGTTCTGGAACAGTTCTCTCGGTCACAGGTTTCTTGTATAGGTTCTTCGCTCTCCCAACCTCAATATTAGCGTGATAGCGTGAATTCGGGTCCATACTTTCGTATTGAAGTCTTTCCGTGCTTTTGTATGGCAGAGACAGTGTGGTATTCGCCTAAAACTTTCAAAGTGTAAATTGTCGAAAGGGAACGTTCCTTACATGCGCTATGTAATATCGGCAGGAGATACTGATAATGTGATGCGAAGAATTGAAAGGTGGCCTGTACCAAAAAGGTCTAAGAAGTTTTTGAGTATTTGCATCGATTGCAAGTCCTCTTTTATCTCTCTGAATCTAAAGAAAACCCAGCCTGTCTAGAAAAGCCC
>QXVX01007168.1:3893-16794 GCA_013436065.1 Halocynthia aurantium
ACAAGACTATTTTTTAATTATTTTTCATTTTTTTCTGGCTATGATAGAAAAAACAAAAATCTCGTCAAATCTTGACGTTATGCAATTGTTATTACCGATAGGTAAACGATTATTATAGAGCAATCACTGTATACCCACTTTATTCGATTGTAAGCCACGGCTCATATTTTTTTTCATCATTTCGGGTGGCTTACAATCAGGGTACTAAAATAAAGGAAAAACTGTGTGTGTGTGTTTAGACGCTCATAACTCCAAGGGTTCTTGACTAAGCGCTCTGAAAACTTGCATGGGGATCAGTTTCAGGCAGAAATAGGTAATAGGCTCATTTCTTTAAAATGAGGGCCCCAATCGCGGCCTCAGTAGGCTACCCTACCCAAGTGCAGTTTATATTCAAGGTCGGCTTACAATGGAATAAACACGGTATGTATGAACACGATTAATATGAAATGAATACTGTACACCAGGGATGGCCAACAAGTAGATCGCGATCGACCGGTCGATCGCAAATGAATACATGGTCGAGCGCGAGTAAATACGCTCTCAAACAGTATTCTTGAAAGGATAAAAATTTCCATCAAGTAAAGTCGGATAAATTAAAAAGCAATGCTTTAGCAGTTGTAAAGTAAAATATCTAATGTACACAGCTAGTGAAGCACAGCAACATAACAAGTAGCTTTATAACGGGTGAAACTTTCGGCGTCGATATTGAAAAAAAATACCGCCGATGTCAAAAGGTGGAAATTGCGTGCAGAAAAAATCATATTGATGCTTGTGTGTTTTGATAAGAACGAATAAAAGAATGAGTAATGTGTTACATTCTCGCCCCAAAGAGTCCCATTGGTAATTGCCTGGTAAATACAAATCCAGGTACAGTAACAGAGTCAAAGGAAAAAAGTTACGTTTTTGACCGGTCGATCGCGAAGTATTAAGAAATTTTCTAGTCGATGTTTACCTAGGTCAGTGGTTTTTAACAGAGGTTCGATGAGTCAGTAACAGGGATTCGGCAGAGGTCAAGAATTCTAAGAATATTTTTTAAAATACCATTAATGGCGAATAAATACATTCATTAATGTTCTTTAAACACAGTGATTTTGTGTGCAACTGCAAATGCAGGGTTCCTTTAGTGCGCTAAAAAATTTAGACCTCTGTTTTAAAGAAATCTTATTTCATTTTTCCTATTATTAAGGGTTGGTAAATGCACTGATAAAGTTTGCAGGGTTCGGTACCTCCAATTGGGTTAAGAACCACTGACCTAGGTGAAGTTGGCCACCCCTGCAGTCAATTCTTGACTTCCTGATGAAGATAAACATTAATATTTACAGGCATTAGATAACAAAGTATATTACGTCATCAAATATCATAAACAAATATTAAAATTCATATAGTCGTTCCTCCGTATCCGCGTTTCCGAGCGCAAAAAAAATTAGAAAATCGTAAAATACCGATCAGTAAGTTTCAGAATGGCGCTGTTCGCATTCGTTACCGCAGTAATCGCAGTATCTATGTTATCAAAGCCCGTAATGAGAGTGTTAAAATTGGACTAAAGTCAACTTCGTATTATTATCATAGACATCGTACAGTATCATCGTAATATTACCAGGATATATCATCTCAGAAAGAATAAAGAATTTATTGGGTACCCACAATAAGCTAAGATATTTATTAATAATTGATTTTTAATTTCAAACTTTACCATATGCACGTGCTGTACACGTTAAAATCATGTTATATATGGGGTTTGCTACTATACGCAGTTTTTTGTATTGGTGGTAGGTCTTGGAACGTCTTCCTCACGGATAAGCAAGGTGACGGTGATAATATTAATAAAAATAAGTGGAATACGACCTTTTACAATAAAGTTTTTAAATGTACAATAATTGATGCCTCTAATTACAATACAAACCCGTTATAAGGCGATTGCTGGGATTCACAAAATGAGATTGCGAAAATAGCGGGGTTGCTTTGAATCGTTGAAATTTTATTGCATTTGATACCACGTGTAGTTTCGAAGGAAATAAAACAGCACAAATGTTTGAGACATGTGCAAGGATCTAGTCTTTGAGATTCTCTGAGTCGGAGAAGCATTTGTAATGGCTATTATAAACTAATTATAAACTTTTGATACTGCGCAATATTAGATCTGAAACTATACAAGCAAGGATCAAGTTAAAATGACCTTTTAATAACTGAGATCGGTAAGTGGGATTTAAGGACTGGTTGATGATTGCCACCGAAAAACAAGGGACACGAGGGAGGCTTTCTAGCGTTTAACTATTAAAAAAGGGTCCAATGACGCTTTGCATTATATCTAAATTCACGCTAAATCGGGGTTACACTGTACTTGAATTTATGCATTCATATAATCCGACTGAAATAGATTGAAGAACAAACAGAACATATTTACAAGACATCACATTCCCATACATTTTCGCTGTTGTTATCCGAGTATAATTAAGTTTGCCTAAGCTGAGACAGTGCAAGTAGAGATTCTACTGTATAATATAAATAATGTCTTGCTTGAAAACGATTATGTCTCCGATATATCCGGGAGGTTGAAAAATTACAATCTCGGCCCAGGGCACTTTTGTTGATTAATTTTGATAAAAGTGCAAAATCACCCTTAGTGATGTAATAAGCTTGATAAAATGGATAGACTTGACAGGTCATAGTTAACGATGTCATAAACACATTTGTAAATAGAGTAAGAAGAGTTGGAAACTTTTCCTTATTTTCTGGAGGTATTTAAATTATTCAACTTGAAGCTTATTTAGTTAAGTTTCATTCAAATGGCGAGAAATGCAGTATAAAGCTGGGCAGAAGGCCTCCATATGATCTAGTTGCAATATATAGATTAAAGATTTACTAAGTAATACATATTGCCAATATTCATGTGTCATTAACATGATCACTTTCTGAGTAATTATTGAATCGTGAATTTCCTTGTTGCTAAAAAATGTTGAAAGTGAAATGGTCACTTTACTCCAGGTAATATAATTCGTTTTGTTATATTTTTTATGAAATAATTACGCAATTGGTGTGATGTGATGATTTCACTCGAATAAGATTAAAAAAATAATTTGAAAACTACTTTTGTATCTCCAGCTTTTTGTTTGATCAAATCTTTGTCACCGGGTGACAGATTCACACAATCACATAGCACGAACTTTACCGGATGACATCGATGGACAAGATCTGCAATTGCTTTCACGTCGTCGCGTGAAAGCTCTTCTGGCACCGAATATTCCAATATCTTGATCTGATAATAATAAAATATCGAATATCATTAAATAATATCTAAACCAGTGTTTCCAAAACTTTTTTCCAATAGCGCCCCCCTGGACAGCTTAGTGACTATCAAATGCCACCCTCGACAAAAAGTAAAAACTAATTTATTTTTCATTCATCCCAACTTAATGTCTAACACTCTTAATGAGACGGATGAGCTCGCTGAATATCGCTAGAAAGCTACTTCCCAACCCATATAAAACTCAAAGAGTGTTTTTTCGGCAGTCTAGCCTTAATAAATCCAACACTCAAACGCCTCCACTTCAACAACAACAAATCTGACTCACTTTAGGTGGCTTGCGCTTAGTCTACCAATGTCCGTAATAAATGCCCTGAACACAGTGTTTCACAGAGCACAGTTAGGATAAGCTGTGGTACCCCATTATTAGGTCAGTAATTGATCGTAAACCATAACGGCCTAACCTACTGCGGGCAATAACATTAAAACATTTACCGGTATATAGGCTGCCCTACCCGACCGTTTAGCAATAGCTGGACATCGGCGTGAGCGTGGTACAGTACAGCTATTATGACGTGTGGCGAGTCCCCACACTGCCTTAGGCAATCCGGACAAGCAAATTAAGTCAAACCAAAGCATAAAACAAGAGTAAATTAACAGCGCAAATATTATTATTGGGACACTGTTCTTGTAACTGCCCCGATTTACTCATAGCGCCCCCCAATCGCCCAGTTTGTAGTCAGCGCCCCCTTCATACTCGCAAACGCCCACAAGGGGGCGTTTACGCCCACTTTGGGAACCACTGATCTAAACAATATAAAACTGTTTTTATCAATTTAACCGTTGTGCACTTCCAGAGCAATAACCACGACAACTGTTCATAATAGGAGAAATATTTTGTGCCATTCAACCCATGCACTTAGCTGTAGCAGAACGGTATGTCGGATCTTCCTTTTGTAACGTCTCAATGTTTGTTATGAAACTTATCTTTATCAAGGAATCGACATTTTAATAAAACTTTTGCTAATACAGTGTTCGAACTCTGAATTGTTATTATTGCGCGCAGTTTGAACGTAAAAGCATCGGTACTCCAAATTTATCATGGATTCAGCGAAGTCTGGAAAATATGAAGTTAGGGTAGTGTCTGTGTATGTGTATGTGTATATGTGTAGATTTGTATATAGATCTACATAAAATTGTTTGTATGCTATCTTCTCCCGAGTAATACGTTCGATCGTAATAAAACTTGCTAATTGTATGGAATTCTATCTGGTGTCGTTATTTTAGGTCTCCGTCTACCCTGGAAAACAGGATATTTCATAACCACGAAGTTTTCCTAAAAAGAATTTAAATCCAGTGGCCTAATATTACAAAAAATCATTATGGATGCACGCCATTTAATATATGGACGTAGGTTAAATTGCCTCCTTCAAGATTCCCCAAAACTCAATGATAATAGGAACATAGTAATCAAGTTCATTATATTAAAGACAGCTGCTCCCATTTATATTTAATTTGATAATCAGGGGTGTTTGCTCTGCTTAATTCGATATCAGGAGAATTTACAGAGTTTGTACCTTTGAATCAGCCAGACCTTCCTCCCCCCCCCCCCCCTCATCTGTTGATAAGTTGCAGCTCCACATCGTCAATTCTTCGACTTGACATTTGTAAACAATGGATCCGATCGTTTTGCAACCATCTGTTCCCATGTTTTCATTAAAACCGACGTCAAGAATCTTGATCTGAATTCAACAAAAGGACAAAACACATTAAAGTGACTGTAAATCGGATTTGGATTTTTAATATTCAAATAATGACGCGCATCGTGGATCAGATAGTTTGCAAAATTAGGCATTGCAAGTTTTGGAACTGACGTCAAGAATATTGATCTGAATTCAACAAAACAACATAAACATTGAGATACTGTAATAACCCATTAGGCGATAATAGACCATTGCTAAGGACTTTGTCTTAAACCTCTGAACTTTTAACGAAGATTTCTCCGCACTTTATATTACCATATTATAAGAATAAGAAGAAACTGATTGGAAAAACTATCATGGACGTAAGAAATTATCTTCAGTAAATCTTTTATACCGCACAATTGAAAGTTTGTGCGTATGTATTCATGTTCGCCTTTTTCTCTCAGACTTGTGGACCGATTTGATCCAAAAAGAGGCCAAAATAATTATGAAGAAATTTACTTCGAAATATAATGCATTCTGGGACTGAGACGGCTATTTGCCCAGATGCTCTCCACTGCTCTTGATGGTCTTATGGATGTACATCGAGAACACACAGACAGATAAACAAACTTACATACACTACAGGTATGTTTTATGAATATCCCGGTGTAACAACCGGATATTCGGATCCACTGTTTGCATATTTGTTATGAAACTCATCTTTATCAAGGAATGGATAAATATCCTCATTAAAATACATGTAATGAGTAGTCAATTCAAGTATTAAATGACGTGCGTAGTGTCAAGTGAGATATCAGTAATATCAAATAATTCCTTTCCCCTAGACACTTCTGACTACAGTTTGCCACTTCTTGTGTATGTGTGTATGTGTATCAATATCCACATACAATTGTTGGTATGCTATCTTCTCCACAGTGATAGGTTCAAGGTTTGGTATTAAAATTTGTTAAATGTATGAATTTCTATCTGGTGTCGTTTTATTAGGTCTCCATCAACTTTTGAGAACAGGATATCTCACAACCACGAAGTTTTCCTAAAATGAATTTAAATCCAGTGCCCTAATATTACAAAAATTTCATTATGGATGCTCGTCATTTAATATATGGACGTGGGTAAAATTGCCTCCTCCATGATTCCCCGACATTTAATGATGATGGGAACATAGTAAACAACTTCATTATATTAGACATAGCTGTTCCCATTTGTAATTAATTTGAGAATCAGGAGTTTTCTCTGCTCCATGCGAAATCATGAGAATTTACAGATTTTGTACCTTTGAATCAGTCAGACCTTCCTGTAAACCTTTGATTTCATCTGTTGATAAGTTGCAGCCCCTCATCCTCAATTCTTCGACTTGACATTTGTTAACAATGGATCCGATCGTTTTACAACCATCTGTTCCCATGTTTCTATTACCACTGACGTCAAGAATCCCTATCTGAATTTTTTTTAAATGATATAAACATTGAGGTACTGTATTAACTCATTAGGCAAAAATAGACAATTGCTGGGGACTTTGTCTTAAGCATCTGAACCTTTAACGAAGAATTTCTTCACACTTCATATTTTAATATTGAACGAAATATACCTCTGCCTAGACTTTAGAGTATATTCGAGTTTAAAGTGGGCTAGCCTGTTTTATACCCTGTTTTATACCACGTATGACGTAATCTCATAAAAAAGGAGAAACTGTGTGTATGTTCTTTGGCCCATAACTCCAAGAGTTCTTGACTAACCATATTTACCTTTACTTGAGATGATTGTAATCCTGCATTGAAAATGTTGACAGTTTCGGAGTTGAGACTGCAGTCGTACAACCTCACCAGTGTTACTTTCGAGCATCGACGCAGCACTGATGATATCACGTGCATATCATTTGGTGCGAGAGGTTGATTGGCAATGTTGATCTCAGTAACATTGGCTTGAATAAACTCGCTGTCATTGCTCTCATAGAGAGAAGCGAATAATTCAAATTGCTTTCTGTATTGCCTGGTACTGCTTTGTAGCTGTTTGCTCAGACTCTTCTTCAGAATTTGCTTTTTCATGTGGACTCCTGAAACTATATAAATATACAAAGTAAAAAGTTTAATTCATTTATTTCATAATTTATTACATAATAACCACCCAGGTGTTCCCAGGGAAAATATGCAAGATGGCCTTGTGGACTTCTAGATACGAGCTATTTCACGCCATTCAAATAGTGTAGAACTGTAAACAGTTTTAAATGTCGTACATCCTACTTTCAATAGTAAACATTTCATTAAACTTCATGTTCGATTACCATACAATGCAAACTTTTTCAAACTGCTTAGAGGATATAAGGATATATAGCGCGATCGTTAAAGTAATGAAACTACTAACCATGAACAAGATCTTCATTTGCACCACTCCACAAACGAATCTTCTCACTACTGACCAGTGATCTTCGTGTAAGCTTTCATTCACGAACTCGGTGAATGCTTCGAGATCTTTCTCAATGATGCAGAGGGCGGACAAAAGTTCCTGTATAGACTGATGACAGAAGAAAAGACGATAATGGCCATCCATGAGATTTTTACCAAGCAGGGTTGAACCAGGAACAAAAACTACGAGGTCACGGACTACCTTCGGAATGAGATTGAACTCCTTAAGATCTTCGTGTTTGAATAAAACTCTCCTTTCCTTGGTTCCTTTGAAAGCCATTTGTTTGAGACCTTCAAGAATTTCTTTGATTTTTTCTCTCTCATGGGCGTGGTTTGATTGCAGGAAAATTTGAAGAATATTTGTTATTACTCCTGACATGGTATCTGGTGGATTTACTGGATAGAATTTATAAACGATCACGATGAATACAAGGAAGATAGGGATCGATCCAAGAGGAACAAGAGCTGGAGATTTAGTGTACATGACATTCCATAAATTCGCTCCATCTTCTCCTGCAAGCCCAATGAAAACCTGCTTCCTGTCTTCCATTGTAAATCCAGCAAGTCCAATAACCTGATGAGGACGTAGACTCCCTGTGAGTGGTGAGAGAGCATGCTCCCGAGATGAAATGATGACCAGGACATTGGGAAATATATTTCCTTCGAGGAGATTCACCATGATAGTTGAAGTTTTTGATTTGTCTTCATATCGTATTCGATTGGTATTACCTTGAAGACTCCAGGTCGCCTGGTCTAATCCATCGAAGAAGAAGACAGCCTTATCCTGATTGTTTTGCAGCCATTCGAATCCATTAATTATCGATTTTTTCTTCACATTCGCCATAACTTTTCCAAACAGCAGATCACATGGTGTGATTTTCTTTGAGACTGGA
This sequence comes from Halocynthia aurantium, assembly GCA_013436065.1. NCBI lineage: Eukaryota > Metazoa > Chordata > Ascidiacea > Stolidobranchia > Pyuridae > Halocynthia > Halocynthia aurantium. Next base: position 12,139 of record QXVX01007168.1, read on the forward strand.
ATATCTCGAATGTTGAGATAATGAACGAATTCAGGTATGAATGGTTCGTTTTCGCCTTTTCGAATAAAAAGATTTCCATGAATAACATCACGAGCAAGTCGTTTCATTAGCGTAGTCTTTCCTGAACCAGCTTGACCAACAATGGCTTTGTATCTTTGTGTTTCCATCTTCAATTCGTCTCTCTTTTGCTTCTCTGCCCTGCCCGAGGCATATCCCTTCTCGTCGATGAAGTGTAATATCTCATGTTTTGAAATATCTTCTCCGTCCTTATGATTTCCTTCTAACGTGAGAACGCTTTCTTTCACATATTTCTCTAGCTTTATTGCTTTGGGAACCCAGTCACCTCTGTAAAACATTATTTTCTTCAGGCATGGAGTAAATTCCTCTTCTGGTTCAGTGAGATTTTGTTCTCTATAACTATCAGCGACTCCACCACTCGTCTCTGTTAAAGATCTTACTTTCACACTTTCGCAAAATATTTTCACAAGTTTATCTGAAGAGAAATACAGATTTTTCTAAACGAACGTTTCTTTTTTCAATCTAGAAAGCATACGTTGTGTTTCTTTGTGCTTATTCGTATTATATTGCTACGATATATAAGTAAATAATGTACTCTATCCGTTACTCGGTATTTATGAACTTTATTACCCTAGTTTGGGAAATGTAATTTGAGATTTGTTTGTAATTGGATGCATGCTACTATAGTGATCGGGTATATCTCGCCATCTTGTAATGATTGGCCATACAAGCTTGAAATTTTACCGCCAACTGCCATGAACAAACAGCGTATTTTGGATAAAGAATTATACTAATCTGGTATTCAAGGTCACCTAACTTAGAAACACGCTTTAATACTCTGAAAACTAATATTTGTAGATGGGGGTATAGTATATGTTGATACACGTGGCGACGTAAATAATTGGTAGAGTTTTGAAAAAACATTCGGGCGATACAGTATTACAGTATGAAAAGTATTTGGGTGACACAGATGAATGTACAGCTTAGGTATGGAGTGACGAAGCGGTAAAAATAACAGTAAGGTACTACAGTACAACAAGCTACTAAATTCAAAGTCGCCTACACGAGAGACTTGTGAGTACATAGCAAAAGTACAAGAGAAACTCTTCTGAAGTGCCCTTACACGAACCTACTCGTTCCAAAACAAATCCTGGTGTCAAGAATTACGCCAGGAACATTTCAATTTGACGAACAATCATCAAAACAACTTATCCTGTAACATACAACTAATAATCAATCAGTCCTAGTATTATTGTATGTGCAGTCTCTTGTGCAGTGTCTGAGCACTCTCGTTATGTTGTCGTTAAATTTAGGCCACCATCTTCTTTATCTTCCACTAAAATGTAATAATCTACATTTTCTTCATATCCGAAGAGGATGCCAATACCTGGTTCTTAATATATATTTTTTTATATGTGTTGTCATCGGTTTTATCTCGCCATAATATGAATAGCAGAGAAACATGAGATGATTAACCATTTTTTGTTGAATTCAGTCCAATTTTATATGTTGATAAATATGCAAAATCTTTTCTTCATCCTTATTTTCATATTTTCTTGTTGAAACCAATTTCTTCCTTCATCCTTGTTGAAGATAAGGATTGCAATGATTGCAAAATTGTCGATCAAATTCTAACGTGATATCATCTGCGTATGTCAAAGTTTTGTACTGTGATGATCTTTATTACCCAAAACTCATATTCTCGTTCTTCAGTTCCAGTGTTTGGTCAATCACTATTGTAAAAAGCAGTGCTGGAGCAGTGCATGTCTAAATCCCCTTTCTAATTCAAATCCTTCCTTCATTTACATTCAATAATGTTATTCTTCTGTCATCTCTTTCATCTAGCCATATTATGAATAGCAGAGAAACTCCAGACCTTTAACCACTTGTAGTTTTCATTCACTTGGTAAATTCAGGTCAAATATCGTGAAGACCTTTTTGTTGAATTCTTTATTTCATCTATTGACAAATATCTATAATTCCTTAAATTCCCATAATTACTTATAATTCCTTAATCCATATTCCTTTGTGAAAAATCATTTCATTGATCTGTTAAGTCTTAATTCCGAAGTGTAGATGAAACAATCCATTGAATTTATTGCCTTTCCGTAAGCAAACTCGTCAAAACTGATGTGATATTATCCGCGTATGATAAAGCTTTGTAATCATCATGTATTACTCATACGTGCTTGATCAATATTTATTAGTAAAAGCAGCGCTCGTCCTCTTTCTACTTTAAATCCTTCCAAAAGTTGGTTATTTACCATAAAAACTATTCTGGCATTGCAACATACTCTCTTTAGTATTTATCTCGTATTTTTTCGTTCGGTAATTAGGAAGAAGTGTTCGTAATCTTTTTTACAATCTAGTGAAGTAAATCTAGATCGTGGAAATGAATCACATCATACATATCTCGAAATTTCGTATAACAACGAATATAATATGTCGCCTTAGCACTGTATAGACCCCATATTACACTGACTATGTAGCAATAAGCACCGGTATTGGGAGTTGTAGCAATGAGCACTGTTTATTTCAGCAGTAGAAAATGTTTAACTGCAATTGGGTTTTGACAAAATTGGCTTTCTTTAATACACTACCAAATTCCAAATGGAGTCTAATCAATTATCCAGATATGGAGTCAGACTGCGCAGGCGAAAGGCAAAGAACCATAATAACAGACCACCTAACGAAGACCTTATGCTATCTACAAAACTCTTTATACGATTCGCCTCAATGTGATTGATCTGATTTTTTTATATCAGCTGAATAACCTTCAAGAAATCGGAATATTGGTTTTACGCTTGTAAAATTTATTTATCTGGTCCCCATACGTCATGACCAATGATACCACATGAATGCGCTGCTTTTGAATGTTATGTGGACATGCATCTAGGACACACAAACAGACAAACAATCCGCTGTTGCAACCCATTGATGTTAAAAGTTACATCTTCGATGAAAAGCCTACAATACGTCCGTTAAGTTCACTCGGGCAAGGCCGGGACACTCTGCTACTGTATATTTGATATTACAGCGCACGGGTTCTACTGGGAAAGTTTGTTTTACTTTTTATATTGTTTTGTCTCCCTAGCATGTTGCTACTACCTAATAATATAAATGACAAGCAGACTCACCGACTTCTGCTTTGCTTGGCTCTGGAATGTTCTGTGGCTGAATGTGTTTATGAACGTGGAGGATAGTGCCAACATTTCGAGCATGAACCACTGCACCTTCTGCATGAACTTCATCAGCATGCTGGATCAAAGTGTCAATCTCTGAAAGCAAAACAAATAACATGTGACTGACTTAATAATTGAACCATATATGCAATTTCTGCATCGAAAAACTTGAGATTTAAAGTTAATTCATTTTAGACAAAACTAGAAACAAGCAGATATTAGAAAATTGATGCTACAGCTTCGGAGCAAACTTGCCGGAAAATCGGTTGCGTACCAAAACACCTAAGTATTGCTTTAAAAACAACGTTACGAAAGAGTAGTTGATGAATATCAAACAATCTAACCTAACTGAAGCTAATTCATGCGTCATGCAATACGGCACAGCAATACAATACACACAACGATGCTGGTACCAGTTATCATACCTTGATTAACTTGAATATTTTGTGGATTAATGATGTTTGCATGTTGAATTCGAACATTGGCATTCAGTGCATGAACATCTGCATGCTCCGCGTGAACCCCTGCATGCTCAGCGTGAATCTCTGCTTGCTCAGCATGAATCTCTGCATGCTCAGCGTGAACTTCTGCATGCTCAGTGTGAATCTCTGCATGCTCAGCATCAATCTTGACATGCATAGCATCAATCTCTGCATGCTCAGCATCAATCTTGGCATGCATATCATAAATCTCTGCATGCCTAGCATCAATCTCTGCATGCTCAGTGTGAATTTCTGCATCCTGTGCAGTTACCAATACGTCATCAGTATGAGCTATTACGTCATCCGCATGCTGGATAACAGTTTCAGCATCGATGTGACCTGCAGAATAAAACATCTTGTATCATTTAATAATGTATATATAGATAACATGGTTTATTAATCATACTAAGTTCATTTGTATGTGATACAGTTGCAGGTGTGACTTCTTCAACTCCAGCACTTACGCCTGTATCCCCACGACTTGTTGCTTTACTACTGCTTGCCTCTTCTTTCCTACTTTCTCCTGTAATAACAAATGTTATTGTTGTTATTTTTTACAATGTTGGAGATATCTCAGTGGAAAGACATGCCAGATTGACTATTTTATCCTGAAATGTACTTCAAATTAATGAAAGGATTTAATAATAGAATTTCCCACTCAAATTTGTATTGCTAACGATACATATTAATCTGGGTGTGATGTCTCAGGGACCTCTGGACAACACACCATCAAACGGTATTTCCATTTTAACCCCCAATCTCTCGACGATGTTGAAATATTTATTATCCTATCTAAATTCAACATACATTATTATTTACCTTTGCTTGAAAAGAAACGTCTAATTCTTTTCATGTTTGCAGTGCTAGGTTTGTAAGGAAGCTCTACTAAATCTAATAACAATAAAAAAACGTTTTTAAATACACAATACACCAAGAACTTGCTACTTTCAGCTACCTACTGCTATCTTTTAAAC
>QXVX01007170.1:0-22398 GCA_013436065.1 Halocynthia aurantium
TTGATACCAGTATAAAACTAAGACTTACCCCGAGCGCTTGTTGTAGCACAAGATATCAATGAATTTATCTGCATTAAGATCTTTAGCAAAGACTTGGGGAGGTTCTAAAGAATCTTCAGAGAATTGGCAGAAGTTGGTTTGACCTTCCCAGCCTACCTCATCAAACACTCCGCGAGCGTTCGCCAGGTATATACGACTATAAAAATAACACAATGTTCAGATCTAGCGAATACAATATTAAAACAATGTTTAAATGAGTTGAACTAGTCAAATATTGAAAAATTGAATAAGATTCATGAAACACATCATCTTATGGTACTATTTCCTCCTTCCTGCCATCTGTTCAAATTGCAGATCAGTGGGGGCAGTACTGCCCATAAGAGGGCACTGTGAACTCATGATGGGTGGAAGGAGATAAGGGGGCATTAGGTGTTCACATTTGTATCATATATTGAATATTGTACAGTTCAAGTACTAGCGAGGTTCTGTCGGGAACAAATTAAATATCTTCATCTTTGGCAAGAAAGAAAATTACTGCTGTTGGCTTGGTCAAGAAATGATTAAGTATAAATTATTACTTACATGTAACCATCTGAGAACAGACAGAGCAAATCAGTTCTACGATCAGCGTTGAAATCGCCGGGTACGATTTTCCCATAAGGACAAAATATTGGAATGATGGCTTCCGTCGCTGAGAATACGGTGTGTGGTCGACCTTATAAGAAAATATCATTGCAATAGCAGTAGCATCATATTACTCAACTACGTTTTATTCACTTTGTGCTCTGCAAGAGCGCGTGTTACACGATGCTGACATTTTCTTGTCTCCTTCGCAAGTATAACTTCTGCAAACTCTTTCTCTATTAATTCAACAAAATACAGTCAGGAGTTATAAATCACCAGCTGCTGTTTCTATACATATTTCAGGTGAACAAAATGTAATTAGGTTTCTTTAATTCAGTGTTTTTGTAACCGCCTATCATACCAAGAGTAACTGAAAATCTTATACCAAAAAATACAGAAATTCATCATCCACCTTTCTCTTTGGCCGCCGTCACAAGATTTTGAGCAAGATCCCCACATACCCCATGCCCTCCAATCTGGACTTTCTGAAGTTTCCGTTACTTTTTCAGTAGTTGCTTGGAAAATAAAGAATCTAGTGTTATTTTGCTTGTTCGTAAGCTTTTTCTCGATTTCTATGTCAAATTGTTTGCTCAATTTTTACTTTTGTTTAAAAACATAGGCATGATATTTTGTAGCGATAATTGGAGAGTAATCAGAGAAGAACTTTGAAGAAAAAAGTCTTACTGGTAAAAGGAGTGGTTGTGGTCGGTCCTGTGGCTCTTGTGGTGGTTTTGGCAATCGTGTTTGGTTCCTTTGTTGTGGTTTTCGTTGGAGTTTTGGTTGGTCCGGCAGTTTTCGTGGTAGTGCTGGTCATTGCGATCGTTTCAGGAGTTGTTGGAGGTTCACTCGACAATGAAACGAGCGGAGTAGTACATTCAACGACGCATGACTGCGTCTCGTACCCAATACCCGTTTCTATAATATAAATTGTATTGCAATATTAAAATATTCCAACTGAGTCAAGGAAAATAAACACACCATCTTCGTCATACTTTCCACCAGGACAATCTTCTACTAGTTGGTCACCCTGTACGTGTAAGTATAGTGCAAATCAGAAAACAAATACAGTTCATATTGTAGATTCCGAATACTTACATGTTCACATTTCCTTACTCTCTTTTGTACACCTTCTCCACAATCTCCCTTGCAATCCAACCAAACCGTCCAACCAGTCCATTTTAGTTCGGGTTCTAAAGAATTTTTTAACAATATCGAGTGTGTATACATATACATAGGTAGAGGTACATACTTTCACCACATTTATGAGTTGCACAGGAGGCATAATCAAAGTATCCGCCATAATACGTACTGCATTCTCCGGAATAAGGACATTTTCGTTCCCTGTAAAAAAAAGGATTCAATTTTTTTTAAATAGACAATAAAATTTCACTGTAATGTAACGATATAACACATATACACCTGTTTCTTTTTCCTTTGCCACAGGACTTACTACATTCTGTCCATGCTCCCCAACGTTCCCACTCAGCTCCAGCTTTTTCGCAAAATGGAACCTTGTGCAATAAAAAAATCTGTGAAGCTTATGCTGAATATCACCATTTCAAACACTACATCAAGCTCTAAAAAACTATTTACCGGACATTTTTCCCTGATGGAAGTTTTTCCTTCGCAACCGACGACACCATTGCCATCCTTATCGACACACTTTCTAAATTTTCTCCTGTATGGCGTTTCATGATCCTTGCATGTCATGTAGCAGTCGTTCCAGCTGCCCCATTTAGACCATGAACCTGAAAAGTATGAACATTTATGGGGTCAGTATCAGGGAAAATGTGAAGAGATATCATTCCAATATGTAGGGTGTTTCAAAAGTACACATACGCGGGGAGTTAAATCGAACAGCAAACGTGAAAGTGAGAGAAAACGGGTGTGTAAACGATCAAGCAATAACTGTGTCGATTGTTTACTATACTCTCTTCTTCAATACGAAACTCTCGTTTTAGATAACTGATAACTAAGCACAGCTTTCTATAATACGGGCAAGTATATCCACATACCTACGACAGTTTGTCCAATATTTTCAGGCTTGCATTTGTACAGCAGGTTCAATTCATCTTTGTCTTCAGAAGAAAGTGTTAATATACCAGAGATGTCGACATAATCCTATGTAGGAGAATTATACACATGATACATAACAAATATTTTACTATGACCAATAGCAGCTTAGTACGAAGGCAACTGGAAGACATCTGGGATACCTAATATATACTTTGTATGAGAATAATGGATGAGGCATAAAAAGAGTAAATTAATCACTTCTGTTCCTTTATATGTCATTGTTGGCTTGTAATTTTTCGAGAATGACAAACCGTCGTAATGCATCACCGATTTGATGTCATACTCCGAGTTTAAATCTTGAGTCTCACCTTCAACTAGTTTCTTGAAGTTGTGTTTCATATCTTTATTGGGGAAAATGTATTTTTGCTTTAATAACCTCTAATTCAGTAAATTATACTCACTAAAGTTTATTACCTAGGTAATAAATATTTTGTAAAGTTGATGAATTGAAATAAAAAGTTTGAATTCTGTTGTTACATACAACAGAGTACCTTCATTGACATTTTCGAGCCGCACATCCACAAATCCATCTCTGTCTGCTCTCGAGTGCTCGTGATAAAAGCCAAGAGCATGCATGATCTCATGAACAATGATCTCGACCTTGTCGCATCCCATGCCGATAGAAACATCTTGGATCCATGTCCTGTACCCTACTTTTGCCCTGAAAGATTCATGCACCCAGTTATACCTATTCAATTTAAAATGGTGTGACATTACTCATTCAGTGAAATATGATATACAATTTATGACAACACAATAAACAACTTTGGGGATGAGTTAAAGTATGGCTGTTCATGGTACGATAGAAGCCGCTTAATAAATCCACCGCCGTCCCAGGCGATTTTTGATTTAATAAATAGGGGATTTATCAACCGGGAAGATGAAAATGAGTACAGAAGTTTGTTTGGGTGTAAATGTCACTCTCAAATGATCATCTGTTTTTCTTTTCAAAAAATAAAACATAATAAAGAGATTAGCATACCAACAGCCTCTGAGAGAAATAAAGACGAGATAGTCCTTCTCTTTATCTCTCGGTATCAAATCGATACAGCTTTCCTTTGCCAAGACTTGAATGCTTTCACGAATGTAATCTGAATATCCAGAGGCTAGAAATGTAAAAAACAAATATGCCGTGAGGTTTTTAAAAAAATTACTGTTAAAATCTTTTTACTCTTTTAAATAGACTATTAGAGTGATAGTGGTGATGCGGATCTTTTGTGGATTCATGACTTTTATGGCACAAATTTCTTACGCAATTTTGCATCTATTTCGTAAGGGACTTTGTATCTTCCATTTTTCTGCCATTTTGTCCACAACGCAACACTTTTCTTAACTGAAGAAATGAACAAAGAAAAAGATTCTTCTTCGTCATTGAAAAGAAGATTGTAACCGTAATCCTGAAATTTTCAATAGAACATGATGTTGTATCATAAAAATTTCATGGTGTAACTAGTTGCATTAAAAAAAAACAGATCATTATTAGTCTTATATAAGAGTATTATTACTAAGATCACACCTCCAATAATCCAATCACATCTTCTTCATGGAACTGAATGTCCATTTCATGAAGTCCCTCTTGTGCACAAGCACATGTGTAGCATCCTGATTCTCTGTCTCTGTCATATCCGAAAGGACATGGAGACTGACAAGAAGTGTATTCAAAGTTACAGTTACTACCCACTTCTATAAAACACAAGGAATATATATATATAGATGAATCATTAAAACAAAGTGAGTCAACTCTGTAAATAGAATTCATTCCATACCGATGCACATATTGATCATGTAGGGAGAAATAGATGTGTCTGTATTGTTTGAATTTATTCTTTTCAAAAGTTCTTCGCATTTCTGTTCCAGTAGACTCTCTTAAAGCATTTGTCACCATGAACACAGAATATTGGAAATGACTGTATTTTTATAACATGTGAGTGTTCACTAACTTTGAGATTTGGCTACTATTACCCCGATGATGACTGCCATGGCTGCAAGAAAGCTCACAATAACAGATGCAAACATCCATGGCACTTTCTTAGCTGATGGTGATAATTTCTTTTTGTGACGTGCTGAATTTTTTTCAAAAGCGTTTGGCAATCAGTTAATGGTTAATATGCTGCATTTAAATTACATTGTTACTTTATTTCGGTAAAAACAAAAGAATGAACTTGAGTTCAGAAATAAACTAATAAGATTTTCCAATGAAATAAATGTCATATAGTTTCGATTGTCTGACTTGGCGGCATCCACGTGACTAACGTCAGCTAAGTTCGCCAAATTATAAATACGGCTGTGTAAAATAAAATACGAAATTCAGTTTACTATAAATCATGGTTAAATAAGTGAAACAAACCGCCTACTTCAGCACTCGATTCGAAAAGTAACTATATCACACAACGTGCACTGCAGTAGGGTTACAGTTACACAATACAAGTTCGTTTGGGTTTAGTTAAAGTGGGAGAAAAAGTGGATTTTCCATTTTCCGTGTGCATGTTGTATCAACCATCAGATATACACACGGAATTTACCGAATACCCTCCTTCAAAAAAAACATTTACATTACTTCATGAAAAAATGTGAATATTAACTCCTGACCTCTTCCAGTTCCAACTCCGGTCCTCTTGGTACGCTGATGATGGCGCGGTTTCCTAGGTTTTGGAGGATGAGGCATCCTGCTTAGTTGTTGCTGCAGCTTGGAGGGAAATAACCTACTGACCAATTTGTCACGTGGTTCACATTAACCAATACGATAACATAGACCACAGGGGAACTTTCTACAAAATATGGTCTCAAACATCCGTAGGTAAACAGGGCAGTTGAGAAAAATGTATTGTGAACGAGGGCTAAATATACGGACGAAGTCTTATAAATGAACGTAAAGCCTAACCCAAATATAACAGAGTGACCACAATACTACTAGTCCCTATAATTGTTTAATCATGAATGTCACATGTAAGTAATTATCCTGTCCTTGGAATAGGTTGATAATATTAGCACAGAATTTGTTTAAATATATAACAGCGGTCTAACTAACAAAAGTTATCAACTTTATTGAAAATACACGAAGATCAAAAGAGTTTGTAAAAGGAAAATTAATGTTGGGATGCGAACAGTAAGGCATCTACCAAGAAAAAACCCTATGCAATATACCTCCTAATAACTCGGGAAATATTTCTACCATGTTTCAAAAAATATGCATATCCTATTGACTAGTGAAGGAAATGGCTTTTAGGAACTAGAGAAATGTATACCATATTTAGGCCTTTTAACCATTATGATAAAAATATTTAAAATGAACATTCCCTTCTCCACAAATCAAATCATCCCTTCCATCACCATCAACATCTTCGAGGTAACGAACTTGATTACAACGATCTCTCTTCCCGCTCCAATCAATTACTGGATCAAATTTTCCTCCTTTATTTAGCGCAATCTCAATTTCCCTGACGAATATAAATTTGCTTGAGATCTCTGTAAAACCTACAATGTTAATGAATGGCAGCCCTTACTGTGTTTCAGAATTGTAACATAGCAGATCGTCAAGATCATCATTGTTCACATCTCCAACAAAATACTGTGTGTTTGGCACATCGAACATGAAGGGACAGAGTGCAGTAGCACCTTGCCATCTAACTTTAGCAGACATGTCTTCAGATCCCATTGAAAAATACAAGTGTCTAAAACAAATTGTAAACAAAATCCGCTGAACTGTACGGAAACATATACATCAATTGCCACAATTCTCACAAACATATTTGAGAACACTTACATGTAACCATCTGGATGCAGGCAGATAAGGTCCTCAAACTTATCCGAATTGAATTTTCCAGCAATTATGTATCCATATGGACATAAAAATATGACATAAATTGGATCCCGAAATACACCTGGTAATAAATTTGCAGAAAATATCATTCAGAGTCATCCTATATACAATATAAAAACTTGAAAACGAACTTGACACAACTGGATCAACGTCGGGATTCGCAATTTTGCCAGCACAACCTGCCAAGCATGACTGGGTTTCAAATCCAACACCTGTGAAGCAATTACAGTGATAAAACGGGGTATATTTTATATGCATTGAATAGGCAAAAACAGACCATCTACATTATATTCTCCATCCAGACATTTATCTGATGGTTCATCACCCTGAATGTAAAATATAAATTAAACAGAATACACAAGAAATATAAATACAGATCTACTGCTTATTTTGGGTCTTATTCCCAGTGCTAGGATTTTTTTTAAAATATGGTAGGCAATTAAATTCAAACCTCAACTTTTCAAGATACACTCACATGTTTGCACTCTCTGATTCTTTTCTGCGTTCCTGGTTTTCGACAACTGCCATCACATCCAAGCCATGGTGACCATGACAACCATCTTGGTGGATCCAGTTCTAAGTAGATAACATATAAAGTTAAACAAGATAATAAAATACAATACAATAGACAGTCACACAACCTTCCCCACATTTCTGCGTAGCACAGTTTACATATTCCCAATGACCAGCATAAGCTTTACTGCAATTAGTACTTTCTGGACATTCTCTTCCTCTGCGAAGTGGAAATATATAATTAAATCTATAATCAAAAAACAACATGTATCACACATGAAATTACCTGTCTCGTTTTCCTCCACCACATGTCACTGAGCAGTCTGACCAAGAATTCCATTGCGACCATTCTCCATTTGGTGCTGAGCAAAATGGAATCTAAATAGCCAAAATTAAAATTTGAAGACTGTTACAAAAATAGCTTGAATATTGGTTCAGTGTAGTTTACGTTAAACAAAGTCAACATACAAGGCATTCCTGTCTTTCCAAATTACTATCAGGACAGTTGGATCCAAGGCTGTCATCAGCACCGAAACATGACCGAAATCTTTTACGAAATACATTTTTTTCTGCTCTTTCTTTACATGTCATGCTACAAGAATTCCATTGGCTCCATTCGCTCCAGTTATCTGAAAAAGTTGAGGTAGTTAGCGATCATCTGGATACATATAAATGATTTCATTACTGCCAGAGTTCAGGGAGTAGTGCGACCAACGCTACCTCTAATTCTCCCAACTACTGAGTGATTTCAACAACAACAAAAAATTCGAATTGAGAGCTATTGCGGGGTATTCGATCAAGTTTTCTAGAAGTTTTTGGGGAAGACTGTCCTATCTTTAAGGAAGTGACAGAAGCAAACGCTGGCAAAAAAACATTGGTATTTTATGAATTGAAAAGAGCTGCAACATTTTGACGTGCGTTGAATCGATACAACCTCACTGCTATTAAAGATATACAGTAAACTCTCTCCCATCCGATACTACTGGAATCAAAGGGCTGTCAGATAACTGAATTTGCCGGATATCTGATCCTCACTATTTGAATTACCACCTTAGACTATACTCACTATATAGGCGTCGACGTTCAGTGTGAAGTCGCAATACAGTAAGATCAAATTGGAACAACACAGGACGAAAGATTGTGCAATTATTGATACTGATCTTACAAACTAGCTCCTATATATATAAATACTGAGATCTATTTAGCTGCGAGTCGGTTGATTAAGATTTCGGGATATTTGGGATTTTACTGTGTTAATAAAAGTGACAAAAGGTAGAAATAATAAATGCATCCCCACATCCCACAACCTTACCTGATTGTTGCAATGAGTCTGTGGATTCAGTTAGATTGACTGATGCAGCATCTCTCAGCAGAATTCCTGAAGAAGAACGTCCATATGTGGTTGGAAAAGGAGTAAATAAACTAGTGGGGCTCGGTGAAAAGCTAAATGAACTTGATCGACCATGATGGCTTCGATATGAAGCAGTTGAACCAGGTCGATTAGGATAGGAGGTGGAACGACCAAAAGGTCTATAGGAGCTTGAACCACCATATGGCCTTGGATATGGACTATACGGGCTTGAAGATGGTCTATATGGGCTTGATGATGGTCTATATGGGCTTGGTGATGGTCTATATGGGCTTGGTGACGGTCTATATGAGCTTGGTGATGGCCTATATGGGCTTGGTGATGGTCTATATGGGCTAGTTGGTGACGGTCTGTATGGCTTTGGATATGGACTATACGGGCTTGGTGATGGTCTATATGGGCTTGGTGATGGCCTATATGGGCTTGGTGATGGTCTATATGGACTTGGTGATGGTGTATATGGGCTTGGTGATGGCCTATATGGGCTTGGTGATGGTCTATATGGACTTGGTGATGGTGTATATGGGCTTGGTGATGGCCTATATGGGCTTGGTGATGGTCTATATGGGCTTGGTGATGGTCTATATGGGCTTGGTGATGGTCTATACGGGCTTGGTGATGGTCTATATGGTGATGGTCTATAAGGGCTTGGTGATGGTCTATATGGGCTATATGTTGATGGTCTATATGGGCTTGGTGATGGTCTATATGGGCTTGGTGATGGTCCATACGGGCTTGGTGATGGCCTATACGGACTTGGTGATGGCCTATATGGACTTGGTGAGGGCCTATATGGGCTTGGTGATGGACCATATGGGCTTGGCGAGGGCTTATATGGGCTTGGTGATGGACCATATGGGCTTGGTGATGGACCATACGGGCTTGGTGAGGGCCTATACGGGCTTGGTGATGGACCATACGGGCTTGGTGATGGACCATACGGGCTTGGCGAGGGCTTATATGGGCTTGGTGATGGACCATACGGGCTTGGTGATGGACCATACGGGCTTGGTGAGGGCCTATACGGGCTTGGTGATGGACCATACGGGCTTGGTGATGGACCATACGGGCTTGGTGATGGACCATACGGGCTTGGTGATGGCTTATATGGACTTGGTGATGGCCTATATGGGCTTGGTGATGGACCATATGGGCTTGGTGATGGACCATACGGGCTTGGTGATGGACCATACGGGCTTGGTGATGGACCATACGGGCTTGGTGATGGCTTATATGGACTTGGTGATGGCCTATATGGGCTTGGTGATGGACCATATGGGCTTGGTGATGGACCATACGGGCTTGGTGATGGACCATACGGGCTTGGTGATGGACCATACGGGCTTGGTGATGGCTTATATGGACTTGGTGATGGCCTATATGGGCTTGGTGATGGACCATATGGGCTTGGTGATGGACCATACGGGCTTGGTGATGGACCAGATGCACCGGGAGGCATACCATTCCCTTGAACCGTCCATGATCCACCCTGTTTCTTGCAGTTGTAGGATGTATTTAGTTCGTCTATATCAGTGTTGGGTGGAACGGGTCGATAGTCATGCCTTATAGGTGTCTTTAGTGCATGAAAAAAAGAACTTAGGTTACATCAATAGCGGCACACCACACATCAGTAACTATAGTAGCATTTATTGAGCCTGGCCATATGCAACAACAAGTTTTCGTATGTATTTATTTGTTACTCTAATGAATTGCAAACCAAGACACTTACCATTGTTCCCTTGAATGTCATAGTTGGTTTCATATTAATATTCGCTGTCAAGCTATCATATTGCATGAATGATCCGGTGTCATATTTTGTGTTTAGTTGATAAACTTCACTCTCAGTCATCTTTTTGAAGTCCACTCCTCTGACTAAGATTGATAACAATAACATATAGTGAACACTACAAAATAAAACTACTGAAACTAATTTTGCCGATCATAATCAAACTATTAAATAGTTGAGAACTTTATGATGTTCATCATAGTCATGGTTTTGATAAGCAACAATTCCCATAGTAGTGTATGCAACTTGAATAAAAGAAGTTAACATATCCTGTGTTCGTCATAGTACAGGGTGTCTCAAAAGTCACTATACATATTGAAGCCTATTTTCTTTTCCGATTTTCATCCAATTTCGGTAAACTTTGTCTTATATCAATATTTTTACGGTATTCAAGCGATAAGGTGCAAAATTGCAGTCTGGCAAAAAGGTCCATGATTACAATTACTGAATTTCTGTTATACTAATGTTAGTGTCGTCACCATAATAGAGGGGATCAATTTGAAGGCATACCAAAATAATTCTCAGACTGCTTGCGGTTTATGCTAAAGTTTTCTGAGATTTAATTAAAATTTGAAAAATGGCACCAATGAGTACAGACTGTACAGTGACTTATAAGACATCCTGTTTCTCGAGTCCTACATGATGAACAGAAATTCATTGAAAGGTTTTACAATGCAAAATTCCTAAACTGTGGCTATAGGTACATAATCCTACCAATACTGTACTTTTTAACTCAACACATCTTGTTAACGTTCTTATATTCTATCATTGAAAACTGAATATAGCAACCGTACTTTACACACTATAATAATAAGTCACACAACATATATTTTTGAAGGAGTCACACATGAAAATGAGATGAGACCACCATGTAAGCATGAACACAATTGAAAAAATGGGTCATCTCATAGTACATAAAGAAAGTTAATAAGATTACTAACATGATGGACGAACATTATCCCAATGTATATCTAGAGCGTCATCGCGGTCCGGCCTACAATGTTCATGATGGAAGCCCATAGAGTGCATGGTTTCATGAAACACCGAATAGAAGTTTGCACATCCGCTACTAATACTTACTGAATTACCACCAGGTTGTGGTCCCATGGGCGAACTAAGGATAAGAAAGAATTATATTAAAGATGTCTGCAACCCCGTTAAAACGCAATCAAAGCACATCCAAATGTCCTAATAGCATTCTATTATGTTACAGACAAGGTACATAAACATAAACAAAAGTATAAGCCCGAGCCCACTCACGAACGGGATACATTCAGAAGTTAATATTACCTTGAAGGTACTTTTTTATCACTACCTATTGCATTTTTACCAGTCAATATAAAAAACACAATACTGTACCACAAAATGAACCATACAATGAAAAAAAAGGTGTATCAATTAATTATGTCACTGACCTGCATCCCTTTCTTTTTTGATACGCTATATAATATTGTTCTCCTGATCTTGGCACCAAATCGAAGCATGTTTTCTCTTTTAAAACTTGTGACGTTTTTTTTATCGCTTCGAAGGTCCCGGAGTCTCAATATCAAAATAGAATGTTCATTAAAATTCAATCATATTCAATAAATAAGAGAATTTAGAATCAGGCAATCATTCACATAAACAGATTCTGATCTAAAATCTGTGTGACAAAATAACTGAAGTTATGAAGTTTTTTAAAAAAAAAATGGGTCTTGTAATCCAGAACTGGCTACTTTGTCGCAATGAGTTTCCCAAAACATTTAATTTTGTGCCGGGCCTAAAATTTGTAGGATCTTTATGGCCACCAAATGTTACGGGACATTATATGCACAGATTATAAAATAGTAAATAAATTACCCAAGTCTTGTGTTGTTGTATATGGAAGAAGAACTCTGCTATTTTTTATAGTCCATCTGTTTGCAGTTTTAATGGCTGATGAAAAAAATATGGCAAATGTTTCTTCTTCCTTACTAATTTGCTTTTGTCCGTAGAGCTGTAATTGTCGGAAAAATTTTGAGTAAAAATTCTGGCAACAGTGGAGTGGTCTCAACCTCTCAAACTAACAACTTGTCGAATGATGGTATATGTTTGTAGTGTATGTGGGTATATTTGACACTACCAAAATATTTTGTTCCATTCGATGGTACATTATCAACGTAGCAATTTAGCAACAGACTACAGTCATCCCCATGGAGTTTAGATTATGCTCATATACATACATGTGTGTGTGTACGTGATTACCCACGGTTGTGCTAAAAGAATGCCATGGGATATTTGGTATCACAAGCAGTTGCGCTCATGAATAATAGGAATATCATATTGCTAGTATATAATAGTAGTTTACAAACAGAATTCCTATTCAATCACTGATAGTATAAAAATTTGACCCAATATATAATATATATGACCTAACATAATATTTCTGTGAATATTTATTGATATCTAATTATTTTCTTTAACAAATTAATGAGCAATTCAAATTTTCACACATTTCTTCAATAATTAAGAAAAAACAAGAATTGCTGATCATCACTGCAACCTTACCACAAAATCTACTATAAAGCCAGCACTCACTTCCATCATATTTTCTATTTCATTTTCATCAAACTGCATGTCTCCCTGGAATAATCCTTCCTGCGCACAAGAGCATATGTAGCATCTAGTATCCTCATCTTTGTCAAATCCAAATGGACAAGGATATTGGCAAGTTGTTGGATCAAAATTGCAGTTGAAGTTTGTAGCTGTATCAACACTACATATTTATTTCAATGGAAAATAACGAAAAACGAAACAAAACGAACTTCTGGTGAAAATACATTGAACTAATGATTTATTTAACATACTTTCACAGGAATTAATAAAATGTATGTCAAAATCGGAGTCATTCAACAGTTGCATGTTACCAGATTTTAGGATTTCAAAATAATTTTCACATCTTTTGATCATGGGATCTGGCCCTGCATAAGAACAACAAAAATATCACTTATCTTATCTTTCACTTAGCAGACAAATCCGTAAAAACGATAACAGAGATTGGATAAAAAACACAGACCAGTTGCCATTCCGACAATAACTGTAACAGATACTCCAATTACTGCTGCAAAGATTCCGATCAAAACAAAAATGAATATGCGGGATACCTTCTCCTTTTTTTGCACGGTCTTTCGATCTTGACAAGCGATAAAAGGAAACATAATTGTAGTTATGCGGCAACATGAAAAATGAGTACCAAATAGGGTTACCTCTCCCAGATCCAGCTGTAGCTTTTTTATTTCGATGATCACGACGACCAGAAGGCATTATACAGTTTTCCTCTTTCCACTGAACTACCAAATAATCCGTAGCTCTTTTATAAATAGAAAAACTAGTAACTAGTACTAATAGCGCCTAAACTATATTAGCTATACAACCCAAGTGTGCTATTTCCCATTTTTTGCCGAGAAGACTTGCAAATAAAGAATCGAAAATACGTTTTCAACCTCTAAGCATCGATTTGTGTTATGACCCCAAACCAACTCGTATATCTGGATGTGTAACCCACCCTATTAGACCCAAATTTATAAGGTCATTTCAGTTCGTACGTACTAACGAGGGGTGTTCACGAAACGAAGGTTAGGGGTCGGGGGTCCTTTTTTCTTCCAAGAAATATATGTGTATCGGTGTGAGATCATCACAATCTTTTTGAACTGTTAAACTTCATAAAAATTCAATCAAAAGATCGCAAAGAGAGTCAAACTAGTATTTTCATCAGTGTTGCCAACGAGATTTATGGAAGGGTCCTAAATTAGATGATGTGATAAATACGTCATAACAGCCCATGAAAAAATTATTTATTCGAGATTTATACACTTTTTATATATACATACCCAATTAGGTGGCAACACTGATCCGCATTGCAAATTGGCAAGTAAGGAAAAAAATTCCTAACATGTATTCAACTATTGTTTCGTAATAAATTATCGTGAGATGTGGCGCTATTTTTTAAATTGACTAGCATTGCGTAGCACTACAATTCTTCGTAACGTTGTTAATTTCTCTGCAAATTGCACAACATTTCTTTGATTTCTTTGATCATTTTACACAACGATAAAATGTTTTACATCCTATAATTGTACAGGTACAGCGAATCATACTATCGTCACTCGAACGTCGATTCACCATTTAAGAGAAATTTTGTTCAACAGGCACTATAATAAAATGTTAACAGTTTAACAGGCATCGGTTTAAAAAATATATAACAAGTCTTTTCGATAGATAGATCGGTTGAGATCAAGTTTAGAATCTATCATCATCGGGTTTTAGCATATACAGAAATTTCTTTCCTTTCTACTCGATTGCGAAAAACTATTTGTTATTGACCTATAGCGCTGCAGTAGCACTGTGTTTGCATCAATTCCAGATGACCAATTTTAAAAAAAATTTAATATCCTCAGGACTAGTGAATTCCATATTTAAGCATTTTAACCATTATGATAAAAATATTTAAAATGAATATTCCCTTCTCCACAAATCAAATCATCCCTTCCATCACCATCAACATCTTCGAGGTAACGAACTTGATTACAACGATCAACGACCCCGCTCCAATCAATTACTGGATCAAATTTTCCTCCTTTATTTAGCGCAATCTCAATTTCCCTGACGAATAAAAATTTGCTTTGAGATCTCAGTAAATCCTACAATGTTAATGAATGGCAGCACTTACTGTGTTTCAGAATTGTAACATAGCAGATCGTCAAGATCATCATTGTTCACATCTCCAACAAAATACTGTGTGTTTGGCACATCGAACATGAAGGGACAGAGTGCAGTAGCACCTTGCCATCTAACTTTAGCAGACATGTCTTCAGATCCCATTGAAAAATACAAGTGTCTAAAACAAATTGTAAACAAAATCCGCTGAACTGTACGGAAACATATACATCAATTGCCACAATTCTCACAAACATATTTGAGAACACTTACATGTAACCATCTGGATGCAGGCAGATAAGGTCCTCAAACTTATCCGAATTGAATTTTCCAGCAATTATGTATCCATATGGACATAAAAATATGACATAAATTGGATCCCGAAATACACCTGGTAATAAATTTGCAGAAAATATCATTCAGAGTCATCCTATATACAATATAAAAACTTGAAAACGAACTTGACACAACTGGATCAACGTCGGGATTCGCAATTTTGCCAGGACAACCTGCCAAGCATGACTGGGTTTCAAATCCAACACCTGTGAAGCAATTACAGTGATAAAACGGGGTATATTTTATATGCATTGAATAGGCAAAAACAGACCATCTCTATCATATTCTCCATCCAGACAATCATCAGATAGTTCATCACCCTGGATGTAAAATAAAAATTGAAACAGAATACACAAGAAATAAAAATACAGATCTACTGTTTTTTTGGGTCTTATCCCCAGTGCCGTATTTAAAAAAAATATAGTAGGGCAATCGAATTCAAACCTCAACTTTTCAAGATACACTCACATGTTTGCACTCTCTGATTCTTTTCTGCGTTCCTGGTTTTCGACAACTGCCATCACATCCAAGCCATGGTGACCATGACAACCATCTTGGTGGATCCAGTTCTAAGTAGATAACATATAAAGTTAAACAAGATAATAAAATACAATACAATAGACAGTCACACAACCTTCCCCACATTTCTGCGTAGCACAGTTTACATATTCCCAATGACCAGCATAAGCTTTACTGCAATTAGTACTTTCTGGACATTCTCTTCCTCTGCGAAGTGGAAATATATAATTAAATCTATAATCAAAAAACAACATGTATCACACATGAAATTACCTGTCTCGTTTTCCTCCACCACATGTCACTGAGCACTCTGACCAAGAATTCCATTGCGACCATTCTCCATTTGGTGCTGAGCAAAATGGAATCTAAATAGTCAAAATTAAAATATGAAGACTGTTACAAAAATAGCTTGAATATTGGTTTAGTGTAGTTTACGTTAAACAAAATCAACATACAAGGCATTCCTGTCTTTCCAAATTACTATCAGGACAGTTGGATCCAAGGCTGTCATCAGCACCGAAACATGACCGAAATCTTTTTCGAAATACTTGTGTTTCTGCTCTTTCTTTACATGTCATGCTACAAGAATTCCATTGGCTCCATTCGCTCCAGTTATCTGAAAAAGTTGAGGTAGTTAGCGATCATCTGGATATATATAAATGATTTCATAACTGCCAGAGTTCAGAGAGGCATGCGACCAATGTAAAAAAAATTCAAATTGAGAGCTATTGTGTGGTATTCGATCAAGCTTTCATGTAGT
This sequence comes from Halocynthia aurantium, assembly GCA_013436065.1. Classification (NCBI taxonomy): domain Eukaryota; kingdom Metazoa; phylum Chordata; class Ascidiacea; order Stolidobranchia; family Pyuridae; genus Halocynthia; species Halocynthia aurantium. Next base: position 16,478 of record QXVX01007170.1, read on the forward strand.
AATAATAAAATACAGGTACTGTAAACATGTGAGCGACTTGACTAGAGAACGATCATAGTAACGTTGAGTGTGTGGTCGCAATACAGTAATATCAAATTGACACAAAACAGGACGAAAGATTGTGCAATTATTGTTACTGATCTAACAAACAAGCTCCTATATATATAAATACTGAGATCTATTTATCTTCGTGTCGGTTGCTTAAGATTTCAGGATATTTGGGATTTAACTGTGTTAAGAAAAATGACAAAAGGTAGAAATAATAAATGCATCTCCACATCCCACAACCTCACCTGATTGTTGTAATGAGCCTGTGGATTCAGTCAGATTGACTGATGCAGCATCTCTCAGCAGAATTCCAGAAGAAGAACGTCCATATGTTTTTGGAAAAGGACTAAATGAACTAGTGGGGCTCTGTGAAAAGCTAAATGGACTTGGTGATTGACCATAATGTCTTCGATATAAAGCAGTTGAACTATGTGGATTTGGATAGGAGGTGGCACGACCGTAATTTCTATAGTATGTTGAACCACCATAAGGTCTATAGTAGCTTGAACCACCATATGAACTATATGGGCTTGATGATGGTCTATACGAGCTATATGGGCTATATGGTGACGGTCTATATGTGCTTGATGATGGTCTATACGAGCTATACGGGCTATATGGTGACGGTCTATATGTGCTTGATGATGGTCTATACGAGCTATACGGGCTATACGGTGACGGTCTATATGGGCTATACGGTGACGGACTATATTGGCTATATGGTGACGGACTATATGGGCTTGGTGATGGCCTATACGGGCTTGGTGATGGACTATATGGGCTTGGTGATGGCCTATACTGGCTTGGCGATGGACTATACTGGATTGACGATGGACTATACGGGCTTGGTGATGGACTATGTAGGCTTGGTGATGGACTATACGGGCTTGGTGATGGACTATATGGGCTTGGTGATGGACTATACGGGCTTGGTGATGGACTATATGGGCTTGGTGATGGACTATACGGGCTTGGTGATGGACTATATGGGCTTGGGGATGGACTATACGGGCTTGGTGATGGACTGTATGGGCTTGGTGATAGACCAGGCAATCCATTAGGCATTCCATCGCCTTGAACCATCCATGATCCACCTTGTTTCTTGCAGTTGTACAATATATTTATTTCCTCTATATCATCCTTGGTTGGTGTAGGGTCATACATAGACACCTTCAGATTTTGCTTTAGTGAATAAAAAAGAACTTAGGTTACATCAATAGCTGCACACCACATATAAGTAACTATAGCTGTCCATATGCATCAACTAGTTTTCAAAAGTATTTATTTGATACTCTAATTGATGACAAACAAAGACGCTTACACCGGTTCGCTTGAGTAGCATAGTTGGTTTCCCATCAATATTCGCCACAAGACTAGGATACTGCATGAATGACATTGGGTCATATTGTGTGTTTAGTTGATGAACTTGAGACTCTTCCATCTTCTCAAAGCTCACTGCTTTGACTAAGATTGATAACAATAACATATAGTGAACACTACAAAATAAAACTACTGAAACAAATTATTCCGTTACATCATATGCCGACCATAGTCAAACTATCAAAAAGTTCAGAAACTTTATGATATTCATCATAGTCATGGTTTTGATAAGAAACAATTCCCATAGTAGTGTTTGCAACTTGAATTAAGTTGTATAAAAGTAGTTAACATACCCCGTGTTCGTCATAGTACAGGGTGTCTCAAAAGTCACTATACATATTGATGCCTATTTTTTTTCCGATTTTCGTCCAATTCCAGTAAACTTTGTCATATATCAATATTTTTTAGGTATTCAAGCGATAATGTGAAAAATTGCAGTCTGGAAATAAGATTACTAACATGTTGGATGAATATTATCCCATTGTATATCTAGAATGTCATCTCGGTCCGACCGACAATGTTCATGATGGAAGCCAATCGAGTGCATAATTTCATGAAACACCGTCCTGTAAACCTCACATCCAATACCAATACTTACTTTACTTCCACCAGGTAATGGTCCAACGGGCGAACTAAGGATATGAAAGTATTATATAATAGATATCTGCGATCTATACTAATATAGTAAGTACTAGTATAGTAACCCCATTATAACACGATCGATGCACATAATATCAGTGGTAATTTACAATTGGAATTAAAAATGGTATGGTGACTTAGTGCAGTGTTTCTCAGAAAATAAATGACTCCGTGCTTTTTATCACTACCTATTGTCTTTTTCATGATAATAAAAAAACACGATAGCACAAAAATAAACATTACAAATAGGGTGACAAAAATGTACAACCACAGTACGACAAATGCAAAGCATCAAATAATGAAGGATTACTGTGCTACCAACCACAAAAATGTGGTATAAATTTAAGCCACTGACTTGCATCCTGAATTTTTTTGAAAACTTGCATATTTGTCTTCTCCTCCTACCATTGGCACAAGTTGGAAGCATGTTTCCTCTTCTAATGCTTTTTTCGTTTTTTTGATGAATTCGGTTACCTGACCGTCTCGATATCAAAATAAAAAATATTTCAAATTCAATTTCAACTCAATAACATAATTTATGAACAGGCTCGAACTATGTGCAAAAGCTTTTTCAAAGTTCTTGACGTATCATTCATCCACATAAACATATTCTGATACATTTTGATTTGATGAAGATGACTTTTTAAAAATGGATCTTGTAATCCAGAACTGGCTACTTTGTCGCAATAACTTTCCTAAAATAGCTCAAAATTTTTATTTTGATCCAGGCCCAAATTTGTATGATCTTTACACTCATCTATTTTACATTTCAGTTCACTGTATGCACAGATCATAAAATAGCAGATAAATTACCCAATTCTGGTCTTATTTCATACGGAATAGTAACTTTGCTATTTTTCACATTCCATCGGAAACCGGTATCAATGGCTGATGAAAATATGGCAAATGTTTCTTCTTCCTTACTTATTTGCTTATGTCCATAGAGCTGTAATTGTCGGAAAAATTTGAGCAAAAAATTCTGGCAACAGTGGAGTGGTCTCAACCTCTCAAACTAACAACTTGTCGAATGATGGTATGTCTTTGTAGTGTATGTGGGTATAGTGATACTACAAAAATATTTTGTTACATTCGATGGTACATTATCAATGTAGCAATTTAGCAACAGACTACAGTCATCCACATGGAGTTTAGATTATGCTCATATACATACATGTGTGTGTACGTGATTCTTACACATTTCTTCAACAATGTGTTAAACAATCTACTATGAAGCCAGCACTCACTTCCATCATATTTTCCACTTCATTTTCATAAAAATGTATGTCCCCTTGGAATAATCCTTTCTGCGCACAAGAGCATATGTAGCATTTAGTATCTCCATCTTTGTCAAATCCAAATGGACAAGGATATTGGCAAGTTGTTATATCAAATTTGCAGTCGAAGTTTGTAGCTGTATAAACACTTCATATTTATTTCAATGGAAAATAATTCTAAACAAACTTATTTAATTCATTACAAAGTCAATCCTGGTAAAAATGCATTGGACCAATGATTTATTTAACATACTTTCACAGACATTAATCATATGTATGTCAATAGTTGTGTCATTCATCAATTGCATGTTACCAGATTCTATGATTTCAAAAAGTTTTTCACATCTTTTCCTCATGGGATCTGGCCCTGCAAAAGAACAACATAAATATCACTTATCTTATCTTTCACTTAGCAGACAAATCAGTACAAAAGATGACAAAGAGAGATTGAATGAAATAACACAGACCAGTTCCCATTCCGATAATAACTGTAACAGATACTCCAATTACTGCTGCAAAGATTCCGATCAAAACAAATATGAATATGCGGGGTACTTTCTCTTTATTTTGCACGGTCTCTCGATCTTGACAAGCGATAAAAAGAAGTATGATGGTAGTTATGCAGCAGTATAAAAATGTGTACCAAGCAGGGTTACCTTTCCTGGATTCCGCTGTAGCCTTTTGATTTCGATTATCATGACGACCAGGAGGCATTATACAGCTTTCCTCTTTCCAATTAATTAGTCGACATATAAGACTAAATAGGTTGCAATTTTGAGTGCAACACTGATCCTCATGATAAATTGGAAAAGTAAGGAAAAAATGTTTAACATGTATTATTACATAAACAACTATTGTTTCGTAATAAATATCGTGATATTTGTATTTTTTAAAATTGACTAGCATTGCGTAGTACTACTTTTTTTGTAACGTTGTTTATTTCTCTGTCAGAATCAGTAATTAGAGAACTAGTCAGCAATCTAACCAATCACAAATATAATATTGAAACAATTTCAAATTTCGTGAACATCTGTACGACTTAAAAATATCCCTCCTTGGTAGAACATTGTAAAATAAGAAGGGCGTGTGATATTCGATCTATCCAACTATCGTATGTACAGTACTTGACTATTATTGCAATTCACAAATCACTTCACACAACGATAAAATGTTTCACATCCTATAATTGTACAGTAACAGCGAATACAGTAATCCCCTGATTCCGACCCAAAGTGAGATTGTCGCCTATTTGCAGAGGAAGATCTAGGTTGCGCATCTTCAAACTTTGTCAAAGGTTTCTTAAGATTATATTATACGATATCTGAAAGTTCCGTTCATTTTCTTCCTGGGCGTTGTTGTTAGATCAACAAATCAGTCTGATTATACAGCAAGAAGCTGACATTCAAGTGCATTCACGCTCATCCTAAATTGTACAAGACGTGTAATATGGTACTAGTTTAGTAGGGCGGTCCCTCCGAAAACTTGGGTTTTGGTGAGGATTAGGTAACCCCGAGGTTCTGTCTGTTGGGATTTTGTCGTGGAGTCGCATAGCACGAGTGAATACCTCCAACAGCAAGTACCGACGCAACAAAATTAGCAAGATCATCGTAAAATGATTCTGTATATACTTAACAAACATTTTTTATTTACATGAATGCGAATGCAAGTTTTTTTGAAAGTCGAATAATGGCAATATATTTTTGCACCGATGCAAGACGCAGATTTATATTACCTTCCGATTCATCCAAATCACTTTTAGTTTTGTATCTAATCACCATAGCCATTTAGATAGATTTGTCTGAAGGCATTGGCAGCATTTCCACAAACCAAATCATTTTTTCCATCGCCATTCACATCTTCAATGTGTATGACACTATCGCATGACTCTCGTTGTCCTCTCCAATCCTTCACAGCACGGAACTTACCGCCATTGTTAATCCCAATTTCAACTTCCCTAAAAAAGATAAGTTCTGTGTTTCATACAAGAGTATTCGTGTATTCTGATCCGGCTACATATTAACATATTGTATGGCCTTACAGAAGCACCCAGAACGTTGTGCAAGTAAAGCTCCATATATGGACAATTGCGCATGCTATGCCAGTCATTTAACAAAATATCATCATCTCAGAAGGTTCAACTCAATTTTTTAAAACATATTCTACTCTAGTAATGGTATATCTATACGAACTTCGTGAGCGGATTGTAGCACACAATATCATCATCGCCGTCTTGATCCATATCTCTTGCGAACAACTGATAGTTAGCCTGGTGGAAAACAAAAGAGCACAAAGAACTAGGACCATGCCATCCTATTTTTCCTGTCACAGCACCACTTTGTTTTTCACCTTCTGAATAATACACATATCTGAAAGAGAAGGATCTTAGTAATGCAATGCTACATTAGTAAGGGTACCATGAGGTATCAGAAATTCTCGTCCGAAACTTACATGTAGCTATCTGGATGAAAGCAAATCAAATCGGCATACTTATCCGAATTGAACTTCCCAGATAGCAAACGACCATACTGGCACAGAATATTGACTTTGGAATTTTCTTTAAAAATACCTGCAAAATAACAA
>QXVX01007172.1:4762-23986 GCA_013436065.1 Halocynthia aurantium
GCTTAATAATAATGTATGTATGCAACTCATATTAGCAGTTGATTTCCTTTTTTACATATTCGCTCTTTACCAGGCATAGATTTTGTCAAGTTTTGTCATGTTTTATTATTACATGGCTACCTTATATATGGCTACAATAGTAGTATAGCAAATTTACAATATACTGCGTACAATATTATTTAAATTGAAGTACTGTACATGAAAAAGGAATTTGAAAAGTGACAACTTTAGACGAAGCGGAGTGTATTAGGGAAAGCAACGACAGGGTAATACACCGAATTGAACTGTGAACAGAGGACGAAAAAATCCATGTCGTGCAACAGAAGAGTACAGGCGATTTTACGACGTCGCACGAATATTATACTTTTACGGCGACGGGACACGAATCGTATGAAACATTTATCAGTTTCTATAATTAACCCGATACAAGCAAGATTGAAGCCACCAACTTCGCCGACGTGGTAAAATGTAGTAATCAACGTTAATATTCGATAGTGGTTTGAGTATCAGCAAACTGGGTTAATTGTAGTTGGCTAATGGGGCGCGGTTGATAATTTCAAAGAGAAAGGAAGATGTGAAATAGTAAAAATTTATTACTTCCTCCGTTTCATAATTATTTATTTTATTTTCAGTTCTACTATATTTTTCAGCGATGTTGGTAACACGTAAACGACACTTATTATTATGTGTAGAGCTGTGCGGTGATGTCCACATTATTTATGACGTGAAATTATGCTCGCTGATGTTGTCTAGATAGGGTGTTTATGGGGCTATGTTTTATGCAATACACTATACTTTCACTGAGATGAATTTATCCCTTGTTATATTCGACGGGGGTATTCAAGCCGCTAGGGGACGTTATAGTATTCCCCGATTCTATTTTTAGAAAGAGAGCTGCCACGACCTGTGCTGTGATATCCTGAGCCTTAGTCCCCGCACAAAATTTTGATCAAATCGGTCCAGCCGTTAGGTTTCCTATAGCGAACAAATAAACAAACTTTTTTCTACACCTACACCGAGATTTTCAATCTGAGTTGCCAATTCAAGCGCTCAAACGATTCATTTCAAATAAAAAAGCCTGTATCTCATCAACATCAAAATAATTCATATAGCACAGGCAGACAATATTCTTCGAAGACAATCGATTGATGTTTGTTAGAAAGTATTCCAATTTACTGGTCAAGTTCAGACAGACAAATAGACTACAGATCGTGACTGAGATCTATTGGAGTAGGGAGGCTGATTCGAACTGGAAGCCAAGATCGCTTCACAGTCGAGTCAAATGTATATCAACCGATTGTTTGAAGTTGCCCGCTGCCAGACTTCATAAGGAGGATGTGTGGTAAATACGGCACGACCACACAGTCCGAGATAATCGTAAATATTAAGTGATATGTTATTTAAATGATGCTTCATAATTTTATGGATCAAATTGAAATTCTAATCATAAGGTAAGGTTAACATAATATAGGAGCGTACTAAATCATTTGATCAATGACAGCAATTTAAAAAAAATGAAATAAAAAGCTTTATATAAATATATCTATATATACGGTATGGTATATCAGCGCTAATCGTAATATTCAACAATGTTCGACTAAAGAACCTAAAACACTTGTAAGCACTACAGATGTTATGAGTGAACAGTTGTTGTAGCTGGCACAGGTGATATAGAGAAGGACACAGCACTTGGAAGTTGCACTACAGTGGTTGTACAAGCACTTGTTCACCAAATTACACAAATATTGTACTTTATGGTACAAGCAAGGCACTCATTCCGAATTAGCGAAAATTACCACTCGTCAAATAATTACTTCAGCAGTTCACTTGTATATATATATGTAATTATCAGCAGCAAAGTTAATCTCAGATATTTATTTTCTAGTATAAACTATTATATAGGTAATATTCAGTCCAAACAGTGAGTACTCAAGCAAATTCGATCAAGTATTCAGTAAACAAAATAGGACTGCGGCAATAAGCGATTTGTCTACGTGGTCGGCTGATAAACATTGAAAATTTTCAATCTGCAATTTTATAGCAGAAAATACATTTTTTAACGAAATTTTGATTGCATTGATGGATACAAAACGTTTTTGCAATTGTTTCGTAACTACCATTCGTTACTCCCTGTTCTGATTAATTTACTATCGCTGTCTACGTAGGCGCTCACACGAAACACACATTACAGTACACGATTTCGACGAAATACACGGACAGAATTCAAAGACTTTGATATTTGCGATTGTGGTGAATAAGAAAGTATTCGAAATATGATGTTACCACCTGTTGTTGAAATACTTCATGTAGGCGACAAACCCAGACAGATAAAAATGAAGTAAAACAGACGACCGCTCAGAGAAGATGAACTTTGCAGTAGAGGCCTGCTGCTGCCTGTTCATCAAAGTTAACTCGCGTTGAAAGATATCCAAATTCAGAACCACATAAAACACTTCACGGATCCACAATAAAAGGATAATATCGACCCACACGAAGTTACATCGTGAAATGCAATGATCTTCATATTTTAATTCTCCAATGTTATTTGCAGAATACCAGATTGTTAGAGTGAATGTGTAGATCTCGTGATTTTTTGGAATCGCTGAAAATTTGACAGTAATTTCACTAGTTTTACAACTTCACTGTAATATGCATGGTTCCCTAAAAGACAACTTTCATATTTTAACACTTTCACTGGCCTATGTAATAAACTAAATCTGTAAAATCCAGGGAAGTTATTATAGGTATGTTAATTTCTATTTTATCGACCATATTTACTATAGAATATTGACAGAGGAAAGGGTAACAGAAATAAAACCACAGAAACTGCATGGAAGGGAGTCATCGAAACAATCTTTTTTTAACATCACCCTACCCATACATTTAGCCCCATTAATATTACCATCCTCCCTCCTTAATTCAATTTAAAATATTGTTACCATTCCTACAGTAATTTGTTTGATTTTTTTCTAAAGAATTTCACTTGAAACATCAGGCTATTCATAATTATAGGGGTTTGTTAAGGGTTTTAAACTAGGATTTTAATATGCCACAAAATCTAACGGAGCAAGCTTCAACAGGAAGCAAAGAATGGTCACTTCATTGGTGGATATGTTCCCCATTGTACAGTAATTAAACTTATTCAATTTTCAATGATAGATAATCTGTCATCAATCAGATTCCTGAACGCATTTTACAGATTCTTTACTATATCTCATATAAAAGTGTAGAATATTGAAAATTCATTGTGTAGAAGGACTTATTGTACACCACCTCCCCTACTTCTACCATGTATATAATATGTAGTGTAGGGGGGTGGAAACGGATAGAAAAATATTTGAACAAACCAGTCAGATTTACATATTACACATGATACATATACAATACATTCACATAATATACACATATCTATTATCATTAATACACCCGATATAAGCGTAAGCATAGATATTGTCACATATGTAATTTGACACCCTCAAACAACCCATGTAATCTATCGCTTGGATTTCTAGCAATGCGACGCTTTATATAATTCAAGCCAATTATTTATAGCAAGATAGATACCAATACTCATGTACGAATATATACATTGTACATTACAATTGCATTCCTTTTATATATCAATTCCTAAACCACAATAGGTCGAGTGCGCTATGATACGAAATCTGTATCTCTGACAATACTGTGTCGAGTCGATACTATTCCGTCCGCCATTTTGTTTTTGTGTCGACTGCTCAATTATCGCTGTGTGTGGACCGTTGCGAACAACAGATGCATGGAACCGCGAGAGTAGTTTAGTGAGCAGTGACGTTTGATTACGATTTTATTACACCAATCACACGATGTTTACTTGTTTGAAATACCGTCTATTCCAACAATTAAAACAATTAAACTAATACAATCCGACGTTTGATCTCGGCGGTACCCGTCTCTCCCCGCCACATTACTGCTGCCATATTTTTTCACTCTACTCCCGTCCATTGTTTAACGGATATTTAATTGCTTTTCTTTGCAAGAATTCTAGATTTAATTGCGCCTTGTTCAACACCATCGTTTGCACACATCAAATAACTTTTTCGGTAAGCGATCGCTGATTATATGTAACAAATTGAATTTGTAACAGTTATTCTTTGTACGAGTACAGAACAATTGCACGCCCCGCTGTGATGTACACAGTGAGCTTGTGTAGTTAGCACACATAGAAACTAGCACTAGAGACCCAATAGTATAAATACAATATATATTTACAAATGTATGAAAAACATTATATCGTACATATACATTTTCCCTGTATCCTACATATTTTACTTCTTTAATACATTACTTTACAAGTACTGGCACTTCATATTAAGGACCTGATCTTTCAAGGTGTCCAAAAAGTCACTTTCAAAAGTATTATCACAAAAACTGCAGTACCTTCAAGAAACGTTATTTAGTTTACTTGTAAGCTTATTTGCATGTTATGCTCCATAAAATATTAATAACTGATATTGACATGTAGAATTTATAATGTAAATTCCTGCAAGTAATTGTTATGCAAGAGAGCAAAAATAATTACATAAAAAATTTGTCAGATTTTCTAAGCACACTTAGTATATTTTGATTATGATATACCAATACGCTGCGTTTCATCATCGATTCCAATTGAAACGAAGAAAGCAAGAGCAAGAAATGCACTCACAGATTCCTGCAAATTAGGTTTGTGATCTATGACTTGTATCGCCTAATACAATATTGGAACAACTACTGAAATTACACCTCGTTGCAGCAATGTATCATTTATTAGAAGCATATCGACTGACTGAACATAGCTAAGGCAATAAATATAAAGACGAAGAAGAAGTACGTAGGATTAATATCAAATATGAATAAAGTGAGAATACATCTTAAAAATAATAATAAAAGAACGTAGAAAAATAGATGAAGATATTTTTAGCACAGCACATTTTCTTTTCGGGCGCAGAATCCATTCTTTAAAATTAGCTTTTACCGAATTTATCATGACGAGTTGTAACCCAGCGTTTTTGAGTGTATGTTGGCGACTAACTCAATGCAAATAGTATTATGAGGGGGAATATGAATTCATTGTATAAATATTTTATTTGAGATGTGTATTTATAATTATTAAGAGAATCACGATCAGCCGTGTCATGTCCCTTGCACCCAACGTTTATTGTCTACTATGAGGACACTACATAACAATTAATTTAAGGTAGTTTCGTATTGTTTGAACATTATTACGTTAAATTATCCACATTTAGTGTAGTTTCATTTTACTACAAACATAAGGTAGTCAACATAAATTGTCAGTATATATATCTGATAGCAGTATGGCGAAGTTAATATATCCACTAGAATAAACCATTAAACCCAGTATAACACTACCATCGGAGCTATTTATAGGATGGCTTTGCTATCGTCGCCAGAACGACTACGCAATAACTACAGACCCGTTCGGATATTAAATGCCTGAATGAACAAACCACGTACAGTCGTTTAGAAGTTAGTTCTGCAACTCATGTTTTTAGTAAGATGGATGCGAGGTTAATAGAACGTACAAGTAAATGTGTTGTGTTTCAACAAAGAAATTGCGGTTCTCGATATTTTCTCTGATTCCCAGCCACTGGGCTTTAGGCCCAAGTTGTTCATTCTCATTGGAAGTTTAGAAATCGAGTATCTACTTTGGACGTTTACCGAATGCACCATAAATCAAAACTTTCCCTTTTTCTACCTAATATTGTTGTTAATTTCGCGGTTCTCTACCTCTACTTGGCATTATAATATATTAGTATATTCTTGGATGTATTTCTACTATGTATTGGCATTATTTCGAAACTCAAAAGCAGAGCAAAACGTTTCCCAATGATTCCTAATGCGGAAACTATCGATACCGTATACACAATTAATAGCAAGCCACATATGTGTTGTTGCAGAACTTAGTGGATTAAAGCTTCAGCTCATTATACAGAGCATATGAAATTTCGATTGACCCAGGCGCCTATATTCGATGTGCGTGCTGCGACTTTGGATCACAAATTAGATTTTGAATATTAACAAAACGAAAGAGAAAATGAAATATGCTTTGACAAATATTCTATGAATAATCTCACAATGCAGATTCTCGAAGTGCTACGTCGTCCTTGCGCCTCTTGCTCCCGCAAGAACTTCCCGAACCCGAATAATAACGGAATTACCTTGATGACGGTGTTATAACCCAACATCCATTCGTTCATTCAAGCATCCTCCTCCTCATCATTATCGTTACATTTTCTATCTCCGTTTTTTTCTCTTTGGTGCATGCGCTTTTTTTTCATGCGCCTGTTTTGGAACCATATTTTGACCTGTCTGTCAGACAGGAATACCCTCTTGGCAATTTGTAATCTGAACGGGAAGAAAATGAAAATATTACCGATATGCAATAGTAGGATAGTTGAATAAGTCAATAGTATTCACTTGGGAGTTCAGACATTACATATTTATCCATTCATAATACCCAATATGAAATACATGATATTAGTAATGATCCAATATAATCAGAGATTGTCAAAATGGAAATACTTCGAAGGAATAAGTTCTCCAGTTGAAATTTTCAAAATGGAGTACATAATTGGACATTACATCTTCGATAAAATTAGTTGTCCTTGCTGAGTTTCTGAGTCATAGTGATTGATACTATATTCGAGAAACCCTAGATTAGCACAGCTTTTAAATACACTTATTCATATTCACTAATTCTAAGCCAGTGCGATATCTTTTCATGAAAGTATTCCGAACTGCCCTCTGGGACTTGTAAAGGACTGATATTACGGAATGTAATTGAAAAATAATCGACAGTTTTAAATTTAAAAATTACAAGTCTCGAATGGACGGTGCAATAATTTTCTATAATAAATACATCAGTATTTTAGCTGAGTTTGTGCAGTCATTCAGTCGCCATTATATAGTTCATTTATCAATAATGCAGTAAAAGCAGTTAAGTTTTTAAACACAGCTGGTGAATCTATATGCACCCTAGCGATATATATACAACTGATTAACTCTAGATGAATAAGGGATAATTCCACAATACTGAATCAGGAAATACTGTGTAACATCTTTTGAAATACTATACATAAACTGAAACAGGCTTGTGATATTTACCTCAATTCTCGACTTATAAATTCGTTTGCGTTAAATTCTTTCTCGAGCTCTTGTAATTGATATTTAGTGTACGGTTTCCTTCGCTTTCGCGAACTTGTTGGATGCATATGACCAGGATGAAATGGTGTAAGGTTGTTGCCTATAGCGGTATAGGGCATTGAACGAGGGATGGCATAGGATGGATGTTCCAAAGGCATGATATTAGGATTTGCTGTAAATAAACACGAAGACACATTAGAGAAAAAGAAATAATAGACTAACCAAATTTCAATAACAATTTGATGCAATATGGTTCGACCTTTAAAAATTCATCATACATATACTCCTGTTATTGTCTTGATACAGATTACATTTCGGTGAATTACGATTATTTTGCTGAGGCGCACGTGAGTTGGTCTACTTTCTATATATTAAGCTATTCCTGCAGAAACACCTTACATTATAGTTACTTCACTGGTTCACATAGTACATCCCCAACGACGGATACAAGAGGAAGGTGAATTTCAATACACTGAAAACTCCTATAAACCGGTCCTAGGGACGTTGATGGTTTACCGATATCAGATTATATGAAATATAGTTATCGAAATATTCTTACCTTGTGACATGAAATTATATTCGTGCGCTGCCTGGTGGTGTGGAATTGCAGCCTGTGGCTGAAACGGACTTTCCATTGCACTGCCGCCAAAACGATATACTGATTGCCCATAATGGTGGCCATATGTGGACGAGGATGGGTCCAGAAGCGCGGGGTAAAATTGATTCCTTGAATTTAACAAAGCCCTGTTGCTTTCATGGGTTGTCCTTGGATAGGATTGTTCCATATAGTGGGTTCCTGCAACAAGAAGCATTCGTTATTATAACTGGATAATATATAATAATGGTAAAATAAAATTCACTATCGGATACATATAAAGTTTTCCTGCCTTGCAATAATCTATGGCCTTTATAAGCAAAATTTCTGTATGAATGAAGTATTCCTCATGACTATATTCTTTATCTTTGATCGCTAGAAAGTAAGGCAATAAGATGTGTTGCTGAATTAGGGAATTATTCGTTCCAAAAAATCAGTCGTGATTCGAGAATCTGAAAGTGTTAAGTCAGTTATGAAGTCTTTCAAATGTGATGCAGCAAGACGCAGTAGTATGGAATTAAAAAAAATAGCCTTTGCCAGGTAAAATTCAAGTTTCTGAACTTTGGTGTTCGTTATCATTATTGTTGATTTTTCAATTATCAAAATTCGAGAATTCATTGATTCAAGCTAGCTATTTCATTGCAACTTAACTCAAACTTTTAATCTTCAAAGACAACCTGAATTTCTTTCATAAGCATAAGATAAATCGGTAAACTAGCCTACGAATATGTATAGTATAATCTTTACCTGGGATAGGCGTTACTCCATAAGTAGATGGTGACGTCCTATTAGTCAGTCCGACCACTGATGACAAAGCATTTACTGATGTTCTATCAACCCCTTTATCAGGCGACAAAATGTCTTCTTCGACCCTGGTCATAGTCCCCGACCCATCATTTTGCAATCGATTTTTATTGCCGTGGTAATAGGAAGAGATACTGTTGTTCTCGAACGGACGGGATACCTGGACATCGTTAGCAGAGTTATTTGAAATCCCGTATTGTGAATTCGTTGCTGTCAGGTCGCCTGTCGATCCGCTGTATTCACCACCATGCACCGTCGTATAGACAGCGGTTTCCGTGGAATGCCTTACACCAACGCCATTAGTGCTGTTCGGGGACTTGGTCAAATTTTCATTCGCTTCTTTGAGGAAGACGAAGGGCTGTGACTGTTGGGTATCGGATGTTGACGGTGATATTTGTTTATACTGGGAATTTTCTTCGGAATTTATGGTGAATGACGGGCTCTTCATTTCCAAAGTGCTGTATGTGCTCTGATGGGTCGAGTTAATATCAGCAACGTTGCCCGTTGAACAAACAAAATGTCCCGCAAGTTGAGCGGAATTGAGCCTTTCGTTATAGACCTGTTCCTCAGTATGTAACTGGATGTCCGTGTTCGGTTTCACATCCGACTGCTGGTCGTATTTGTAACTTTTCGACGGTGAAAAACTGCTGTTTCCCTGGTCGACACTGTCCGCTGACGCCGTACCGTTCATCGCGGTATGGTCGTACATGTATTTTTCACCGTGCGCCTTACTGTGGGTCTCCGAGGTTGCCGAAGCTTCTGCGATTTTGAGAGCATTCGCCTTTTCAGCCAAGGCCAGTTGGACATACGGGTAATGGGGATCAACGAGACTTGGGTTCTGACTATTCCAGCAAACTTCCTTCTGTCCCGGGTAGCCAGCGTCATTTCTGGCAATGTCGTAACCAACGGCAGTGCCTGGGCTACTGTAATTCAGCTGATGGTTCGCAGAGTAAGGCGCCGAGGTTGGTTGCACGCCGTACGGAGATCGACTGGTATGGTAGACGTAGTTTAAAGGGTCGTAGCCGCCAAAACCCATAAAGGCTGACATGACTGTTTATAGGAAATATAGTTTCAATTCAAAATGTTGTTTTCTTTAAGTGCGACCACAGTCAATCTTCGTTTCAACAACTGCCACAAAAGAGTCGGGCTATAAATCGAGTTTATCGCAAAACAATCGGGCTAAAAACTGCTGTCGAAATTCGCTGTAAACATTTTATTCTCTATAAAAACATCACATAAAGTTTTATAGTAGCGCACTTAGAAATTTTTCTGTCTAAAAGACCTTACTGCAGAAATTCTTTATTTCTACCTCCACTAGTTCAGCCCGATGTAAAGTAATATCGCAATCCGTCTTACGCTCAGCTTGTCAGCCTTCCTCAAGTGCACTTTCTAGATTGATTCTAAGGCTCAGACTCAATTTTTGCTTATTTGTTACTTAATATACATAGAATACAACACATACGAAAACTAAATTTTAAATTCGTTTGGAAGTCAGTTGGTTTCATGCAGCAAGTTGATTCCATGCGCTAGCTACTACGCCTCAACTATGCCTAACTGCACGCGCCATTTTCCTAGCGTTTAGATATGCTAATCACTAGGAAAATATTATTCTAAACATAAAACTACAAAGCTATCGCCCAGACATCGAACCATGTATGCTCTTCGCTTGATGACGACCTAATGACAATGCGAGTTTGACTGCAAACAAAATGGTCACAGTGGTAGTAAACAAGTAGTGCGCATTGTTTCACAAATTACTTTTTCTTTCGTTGTTCGAGATAACGTACAATAATTAAGCAAGATAAAAGAGTGTCTGATTGAATGAATGCAGCCTATTGGCCAGTGGCGAAAAGATGAAAGACTTTTCCCATTGTCATACAACACATGATTTTTCGACCCCCACGTCCTCTAGTGATACCGCGAGGGTACCAATTATCAGGTGTCTGTTTCTCTGGTGATGCAGAAAGTTTCGAAACGGGTGGCTGTTATGGTGTTATCAGTTACAGTATAATATAATGTGAGTAAGCGGAATCGCAGAGAATGAAACAATTAGGCATAAGATTAGATACAAGATATTTCCGTTCCGAAATATGGCTTTAGTAATCGCTTAACACCGCGGTGCCAGACGATGGCTATGGTAGCGCGATATTGGTGATGAAACTTTTGTGTGGATACAGTTGATTTCCGAAAAACAAACTGACTCGATTTGCTGAAACTACCCTAAATATTATTACGATGTACTTGGTGACAGCTTAAACTATCAGCAGATGACATAATAGTATTTCTAAGGTTTAAGTTCAAGCACCTCTTATGCACAAGAAGTAATATTTTTACTTGCAGTTATTGGTATACACTACAAGCCACAAACGGGGCAGTTTATGCTATAAATGCGATGTCATAAAACACAGAATTATCATTATATTAACTAAAGTGTATCTTGACTAAGCTTTTGTGGAAAAATAGAGTTATATTGTACTACTTCATCTTGCCTAAAGAAAATCGGTCTTGAAACAGTACAAAATTCGCTGTTTTAGAATCTAATGTATACAATAATCCAATACCTCTCTTAGTAAGATAAAATACTCACTGAGAATTGTAGTTCTTGGTGGATGCTCGGATTACCTAGTATATATTTTTTTGTATGAGATAACATGTATGGGAAACGAGGTTCAAGAATTTAGTGAAAGCAGTCTGCAAAGGTTACAAATAAGGCACTTTCGATAATTACAACAACTCGCCTTCAGAGAGATGTCTGCAAGAAGTTAACGGCGATCTTAAACTAATCTTTCGTTTCCGCAAAGCAACAGTTACAAGGATTAATAGCCCATTGTTGCCGGCGAGAATCGAATCGTAACCACTTCCTAAAAATCACGTTTCAACCATTAAGTTTATTGGTCAAAATAAAAGTTCTCACTGTAGTATTTTTCGCTTCTGCCGGGACAATTTTACTGCTGAATATCAAAGTGTTTTCGCTTGAAATAGTCGCCGTAAAAGCATTGTACGAGCCGCAGTAAAAGTTTATTTCACACCACTGAAATAACTACTGCTGCATTGATATTGTTGTTGTTGTCATTTAAATTTATGTATAGAAATTCCATGTATGTAACTGTAGGTGGTAACACACACGATATGTAACATAATCTCATTATTGACCTAACGTACAAATAGATCTTGCTTTAACGCATTAATTAGTTCAGAGGGAAGGTTTGTTAATCGGGAATTGTATTGTATTGTAATTTTTTGTAGATGTGTAGTAAAAAAATAATAATTACTCACAGTAAGTGAAGATATTGAAGCTTGACATTATTCTTCATTTTAATATTACCAATTTTTAGTATTCGGAATCCAGTAAATTTGTTAATAGCATAAATGTCTGATTATGAACTATACACCGCAACGATTTAAATGCTTTATGATCCAGGTTTGCTGGTCAGGTATTGGAAGTTAGAATCGGTGTGGTGGACAGTGATCATATCATGCATTGCTGAATGTATATAAGGAAGCAGTTGTGATTTATTGTAAGATATTAAATACTGAGTCATTTATGACATAGTAAAATATGGCGCTAAGAAGCTACACGTTGAATGATGTTAATGAAAGATTCTTTACAGAAAGCTTACATTAAATTTCCAAAACAAACTAACTGTGAGTAACTTCATATTTCGCATCAAGGTAAGTTGGAAATACAGTACATCAGTATATAGTGGAATACATATCAGCATATAGCCACATTTGATAAGGCAATATCCTGCCTATTATTGCATAACCTGTTATATCTTATTTACAAATTGTCAAATCATTTTGACGATGCCTATTATTAGTGGCGTTGTTGAACAAAACGCGTCTATAGTAGGAAGTGAATGGAAAGTAAAATATATTATACGGAATCGAAAGGACTAAGTCGTTAAAAGTATCACACACATTACAATTATATAGGTCTACTTCATATCTTACGACTACGTAATAAGAATTCAAGAAGAACAAGAAACCTCATTCAAGTAGAGCTCCAAAGTGGCTGACTTTCTATGATTTCCTCATTAGATTTTACTCAAATTTTTAATATATTCATATTCCAAAAACTACCGAGCTTCCGAAAAAGTACAGACGAAAAAGTAACCAGTCAACTTTGTTAAACAAAACACCGACGAAGCCAACACACAGATTTTCAAAAGAAAAAAAAATCGTGTCATGATTGGTCCACGTAAATTATTCTGCATTGTTCTCCTCGATGAAAACACCAACTGTTATTCTTGCCTAGCTTGACCCGCTGCTGCAGTAATAATTGCGCAAGCGATCAAAGCGATACTAATATTTGAGTTTCTTGGAACGTATCACTTCAAAGTACAGCCGCTATAGAATCTAATGCTAATTTTTCTTCGAATTAATTCCTTACAATCGGAACTGCGCTCACATATTAAGGTTTACGAGTTTTCCTTTTAATAATCCACAGTCTTTTCATGTACTATACAGTCATGTAATTGCTCAACTATTCACGAATGAAAATATACCCGGAAAGATGTGATGTATATACGATAAGAATTGATATCATCTGCATTCCGGAATTTAGGGTTAGGGCAGGTTACAGAGTTGACCTTTGTTCATACTAAAAATACTAATAATCAAAATCTAACTTGAAAATATTTATCACATCACAACACTCTATAGATCGGAACATTATTTGGGGATCATTCATTGTTACTTTACCTCCATGAATTTATAAAAGATGATATTAAACCCTATTACATAAATTTCATACCCTTTCATCAAAAATATATTTGATATATCATAATATTTTTATGCAGAAAAGATTTCTCAAAGCATTTTATTACACCCGGGACAATAAATAATTTATATTAATAATTTAAAGCACTAATATCACTGTAGCGGTAATCAAAATGGCTGACACTCTTCATCAAACGCTCCTCACGTATTTCACACGTCACAAAATTAACAACTTCTGTACAAACATGATGTCTATATGTCACTCGACACAAAGGTCATAGACTGAAGGAAAACGGGAAAAAAGGTCAGTGAAATTACAAATCTGTCATTCTACAATAAGCTCAAAATATTTACCTATTGCCTGTGATTGGCTCCATAAAATCTCTACAGATGGGAATAAAATTCTTGATGTAGCCCACTATGGACTAAATTAAGCTTGAACTTTTCATCCCTTAACTGCTGCAGATATTTTATTACAATGTCAACCATACGCGTATCAGTTAATGTTGCTACTGTTGAGCATCACATAAGTTCAAAGTTCAAATGTCAGTGATCCGCTTTTAGACATTCTAACCTTATGTATAAACATTATGTTGTCTATATAATCTCCAAACACAATATATATATTGCAACACTTTCCGTAACTTTTCATCCTATGTGACAAATACAACTAATTCTGTCTCTCTAGTCCTGATATTTCGGTAACAATCACAAACTCAGATTTGTAACTACAACAAATACATCCTTGATAGCTAAGATTAACGATGGCTCATAGTTTGCGAATATTTTGACCATTACTGCAAAAAAAATTACGTATCTCCGATAAGGGAAACAAACGTACGGATATGGCGTCGGGAATTATAGACCCTTTCCGCAAGTCTACAAATCATCTGCGCGATATTACCAGAACTGGGACGGCAGGTTATATGGTAAGGCAAACGACGATCCCGAGACAAAACTGTACCGTAAATATTGACTAATTAATAAGTGTACAGGGCTGAAAGAGGAACGCACAAAAGTGCATCACCCCTAGCTTTCATGCCATACAACGAGGCTGCTAACGTCATGGTGTAGCACTTGGCATTTTCTGTACATTGAATTTACATTATATAATATACACTTGGGCCGTTTATATAACGGTAGTCGTTCGTACAGACAGTAGTTGTCCAAGAATTAATATGAAATGTCACCATTGTTGAACTAACAGTAAATTATCCGAATCAGACGCAGGATATTCCAGCTCTCAGTCAATCGCTTGACAAACAAACCTTTCCCATTTGGTTGGTACACGGCAGTGCTGTAATAAAATAGGATTTCCAGGATGGAGCTCAACATTCCATAATCCGATTTCTGTTCGTTAATTGAACAAACGCTTCTGGGAAACGACAGTGATTTGTTAACAGGAGACTATTACGCAACTGCCTATAGATATCGAGCATATATTGGATTATTGAAGCGTAATAATTTACTATTTGCCTTACCAACGAGCCTCAATTAGGTAAGAAGCATGGTAGTAATTTAATGGAAGACCAAACATCGGTCACTTTCTCAACAACACTGACGCATGTAATTGAGTATAAATCATGATCACCTGCATATTTGTTATGTATCAGTAATACTGTATATCATTGATATACGAAGTGACAATATGTGCTCCATCTACGAATATATAGTACAGTATATCAACAATACAATAATTTGCATTTCTCATCACTAGAGGACGCAATACCAAAGATACTTCATCCCCATAAAGCTTATGTATTTAATAGAACATATAGTTATTACAGTACACTCAATTCTGTTACGAATGAACTAGTTGGACTCAGACAGAACTTTACATCCAGGAAATCTCCTACTAGTTTCTAGATTTATAATTTACTGAGTACGATTTCAATACAAAAACCACAGAGTTTATTCCATTCGACCCACAGGTTCGCCTTTGCGAAAGACAAATTTTCCACTAACAGAAAGAAGTGGGACCAAAGACTAATATGCTATTGACGCCATTTTTATATCACTTTTTTACAACCGTGTATCACTTTTGTTACCTATTTTACCTCAACTTATTCTTTCGCTATCATTGTTATGATAATGAGGAAAGATTGTGTATTTAATCTTCATATTTGACCAAAATTTTTAATGGAGGATTATACTGATATTCAAATCATTCATTACTGTCATATTGACATTACACTTGATATAATTCTGACATCAATAAATTGTGGGCACATAAACTTGCGAGAAAAATTTTGAATTCCGAATTACACTGAGTGTCGGGACAGGATGAGCATAAGGGGGAATTCGTAATAGACTTTCGTAATATTTATATTGTAATGTTGTATCGATACCACTGGACTTGTCAAAAAATCAGGAAGGGCATAAAAAATGTGCGTATAGTGTTTCTAAATCCATTTTTATTGAGGACTATGGCAGCACGGTAAAACTCCTTTTTAATATTCTTAAAAATGCTGTACAGAATCTTCCTTAATTTTTTAAAATATGTTCTTAATTTAACGTTTAATAGCATTAGTAATTAAAAGTTCCATTTTTTTGTCTTATTGTATCATTAGCTGTTATTCAACTGTATAAAATCTTAACAGTTCACAAAGTTTAAATTGTGCTATTACCCTCGGTTTTCCGGACATTGATTAACCGAATTTAAGACTCAATTTGAAAAATCATAGAATTTGAACTTAGAGCGTGTAGCTATCGGATTTTATCATCAGCTAGAGTGCTAGACTTACTTAAATGGCTTTCCTTCTGTTATTTTTCACTTTCGACATTTACGGACAGGTAGAGTAGTCCGTTAAATCGAGGGCTCTCTGTACTGTTGTAATATGGAAAATCATTTTCACATGGATATCACATTATTTGGAAAATAAAATTTCATTTCAGCTCGCAAATGCTGCTTTATATTGTATAAATATGGTACAGTAATTCACAGATAATCAAAATTCCATGTGCGTAATAAAATTTCGGTAGACCTTCCATAAAAAGTGGAGTGCGAACTTTTAGGTAAATAAAATCTAAGTAGCCACAACACAAACAGGCAAGGGATAGCACGGAGAACATAAAATTCCCTATTCTTCAATGGGAGATTTTTTTATAGATATTGTGGATGACAATAATACTTGATACAAGCGTGCTACCAATCCGTTTACTACATGAAAGTGTCATGGAAAACAAGCAATGAAATTTAGACAACTCTGTTACAAGCGCTGATATAAAACCGAGCAGTACTGAATATTTATCTGGAATGCCATCACCAAAGCCCAACTCCACCACGCTACAACACACAGTAAAATACAACGCGAAAATTTGTTAAAATGTTGTTTTTTCGGGAGTGCGTTGTGCTGCAAACTTTCTTTTGTGTACATCCTACAATATCTGGTATACAGCAGTAAACAGCATAAACTTTCTGACTCCAACATAACCAGTCAAAGCAAATACGAAGGAGTGCAAATAATAGATTCAGACCATATCGTAACATGTATTGGCCAGCAATAAACACCCAAAGCGACCGTTTTTTACGATCCACGAAATGGGAATGGTTATTGCCTTTCCTATTCACGTAGCAGCTTTTATACTCCCCTATTGTAATTATTAGACTGTTTAATGGCGTTTGCTCGAGTTCAAAGCACGCATTGGAAACGATATAGGTGAGTTGGCAAAGAACAGGCGGATGTAAAAGCAGGCAATAAATTTATTCAGACGGACGTTTTCTGATTTCGCTTAGCTTTCATCTACCGCAACAAAACACGCTTTGGAAAAAAGGACAAACAGCCGTCAAAACAGATATAACAAAATGGAGGACTTTTGTAGATATTCGGGGTAAGAGAGTGGGAAATTCTACTGAAGACACTTGATAGGTGAACACCTCAAAAGGTTAGTATACAGCAATTGTTAGAGCATATGGACCACATCGCAGTCAGTATAATTACAGGTGTAGCTAGACAGCTCGGAGTAAGGCATGTTTGAAAAGTTCAAGTTATCATGTTCGTTTATTCAGCCACCGATTTGCTCTTTTGTTATTTCTTATATACGATTGTTCAGAAATTAGATTTTGAAGGACTTCTTCAGCAAACTAGGTCAAATATTATATTTGTTTGCCTTTCAATTAGGCAGCACGCTGTTGCAGTACAACGACATCAGATAATCCTAATATCAGCGAGAACCAATCAGAGTCTTCTGTTTTAATATCGTTTAAATACTATCAATCATGTCGCGCGAGCTTTTTGTATGTTTCTTCGTGAACTCTTTATGTCAAGTTTCAGCCTTACTTCATTTCATGGTTAGATATTATTTACTGAATTGTTCAAGGTTAATTACCAGAAGATTTTCACGAGTATAATAAAGTGGATAAGTATGATATCCGAAGTATGTTGATAAAGTATGTAGTTAAATAGATATACTGTACATGTTTGTTGCAAACGCTGTAAATAGCCATATGGATATAAAGGCATTTATAGCCCTATATCTTGATTTGTATCTAACTGTTAATAGGTTTATAAAAACGCGCCGTAAAACAATATCGGTAACAGCAGCGCGGAGTGTTTACAGCGTGTAAAATATGTGACAGAATATCATACAAATAAATCTTTAAGAATAGTTGTGTATAATCAACAGGCTAATATTACACCAATATCCCTATATCAGTAGGGTTGTCTCCTCCCATTCTACGCCAACGTGATTAGCACAGGAGGAAGTTGCGATTCGAAAAAACACAGCAACAATGTAAAAAGCTACGACGTGAAATAAAACATTCTACTTCGGCCATTTTGCTACGTCATCCACTATGGTGGTCCGGTCATAAAAATAGATAACAACTACATTATTCTACTGCACGCTCTTTGGTTTGTATGGACGAGACTTGTATACGTATACAACACACACATGACAAGCAATCTAGAGGAGGTTACATAGCGGGTGATGGTAGCTGCGGTGGACGTGATATTACTGGCGTTGGATATTTTCCTCATCACCGCGTTCGAATCTTGATTTGGCGAAATTAATTGTTTGGTAAATAAAACTGATGTTTAAGTAGAATTTACGGATGGTGAATCTCAGCTCACACTTCCCCGCGTGATTAAATGAATAACCGTGGCATGGCTATATGAATAGATCACTGTCTGCCTTTCAAGCAAACGGCTACTCTGACGAAAAATATAATCGTTTAGCCTTCCTGGTGCCACCGGTTTGTTATACGTTACGTAATCAATCGGTTTTGATGCGCACACGAGAGTAACCGTAAACAACAACAAGACCACAGTAAACTTGCCTTGAACTTTGAGTGAAAAATCGAATACTTTAAAGTATCTAATGAACAAAAAAAGCGCACCAATACATATTGATTTTTGCTGATTATCTTAATATAGGAGTACTCAAACTGGATATATGATGAACGATGCAATAATGGGTAACTTCGGTGACTCTGAATTCTGTAATGGATTGTGTGGTTATAAGAATAACAATAAACCCAAGTAACGACCACTTAAAAAACGTTAGCGAACCGATTTTGTGTTTTGGTTTCGATTTTTAGCGTTAGTAATTAAACGTCCAATTATCTTCAGGAGAAAAGAAATTGGCTATAAATAAATGTCAATTAAGGTAACCTTAATACATTTTGATAGTTGATAGTTCCTCAGCACTGGTTTCCAAATGTTTTATAACCATTCAAAAAAGGCTTTATTTTAACGTGTCTCATAGTTTAACAAAAAAAAATAACAAGATATTTGAAAAAAAAAATTCAATCGTTAGCTGATAAATTTGGTTGCAGTGAAGGACCGCATTTTTCACCCTTTTTATGCCTGAGCTTTTTTCGTTCATTGTAAGCCTACATGCAAATACGATATTTCTTGGGGAGTAGGAGCAAACATATACTAGTCAAATTTGGCATTCACCGATTTAAAATACTCAACCATGAT
>QXVX01007175.1:0-18391 GCA_013436065.1 Halocynthia aurantium
TAATTTTACTTATATCGTGAATTTAACCTTCAAATTATTCATTAGTAAAGTTATATTTTTTCATGTGAAAGATGAAAGAAGCCCTTAAAGCTACTTTGAAGCATGTCATCAGCGGGCAGCAACTTTTGGTTACCCCTATTTCAGTTTATTCTGGGATGTTCCTGGGATTTGAAACAGCTGATATGACGAGATCTTTCGCATCCTGCATATTAGGGGTGGATAAAGTGAGTTCAAACATAACATAAAATTCGAGCTTTACAATGAATTTTATAAATAAATTTTGTAATAAATTTGAAATCTTTTTTTTTAATCAACTTCTGTAATATAAAAAAATAGTCTTTTATGTTCAGGTTGGTCTATGCATAATATGCTACAGCTCCACGTGTATACTGACATCTCTTATATACGAAAGAATTACTGGAAAGTTTGGTAGAAATATTCTTCTTCCCATATTTGCCTGTGTGGAAATGGGAAATTGTATATTTTGTCTTTTGTGGAGACCTAACGTTACAACGGTTTGGATGGTCTACTTGGTTTTTGGAATTTTTGGTTTCGGGGACGGATTTCGAAAGAATTGCACGATAGGTTAAACTGTGATTCTACTTAACAATAGTTCAGAATCACCGAAATCTGAATTATTAACAATAAAATCTCTTTCCCACAGGTTTCTACACTGACTACTTCCCCTCCAAATTAGAAATCGGTTTGAATATGTGGAACTTGTATATTACGGTAGGTATGGGAATTCAGTTCGCGTTGGGATCGTTATTGTGTGTTCGCACAAAAATCTACATCCTGATTATTGTTCATACAGCATCACTCATTTTCTATGGTAAGTAAATATGCTGAAAGTTTTTATATTGCTTGAAAAATATTAGATCAAATCCCCTGATGGTTCAATTTTAATTTCTAGCACTAGCTGAGATACGTTTCCAGAGAAGCAAAAGCATTTTGATAAAAAAGAAAGAAAAGAAAGATAAGGAAGAAGAATTCGTTTCTACTTCGTAAATCACATCACCTAGCAGTTTAGTATTTGTTACATATGTGTCATCTGCAATACTTGTTCGCATCCACAGAGTCATCGCATGGATGTTTAAATACAAGTCACAGCTTGACAAATATTGTAAAGTTAAATATTCTCAAATGAAGATATTAAAATAACTAATACTGAATAAAAATGCGTATTATGCGTAGGCTATTCAGCCAGGCTAACAGGGGATCAGGGGATAGGCTATAAAAGCTCTTTTCTTGAAATTCAAACATATAACAATAATTGATAGACAGATATATAGATGGATGAATGGTTTAGGAAATGGTGTGGGGGTCTGGAAGGTCATCTAGTCAACGATTACCCAGACATGTGTTCAAATAAACTTTTTTACATCTTCGTGAGTGAAGATGATAGTTCGTTTACCGTGTTATGGAACAGGGGAATATCCATTTTTACCCTTTCAACAGGACATTACAATTTGTAAATATTTTTGCTCTAAACGGCCAACTCGCGATATATTGAATAGGTTTGGAAATTGGTTTCTTTTATGCTTTATATTACTACTAGCTGCATACATTTTATGTGACCCGGAATTTCTTTAATAAGTTGAATGTATGGGGAATTTGTAGGAGTTATATCCCGTTGGCCTTAATTAATCGATAAAGGCCGCAATGAGCGGGAGTTCTAATAAAAAGGGCGTACAAATTAACACTCATTCAGTACAATACTGTGTAATTACCTATGTTTATACGTCCTCCTCATACATCAGTGCGATGAAAAATGCCATGACATGTAATTCAGTTTATATATACCGGTGTGGAATCGGTAAAACACCCCCGACTCCTTTACGTGATCAATTCTCGTGTAAAGTACTTGGAATTTATACTAATTAAATTCCAATGAAATTGATATATTATGCATTCCTGAGATCAAATCTACATTCTGTGATAATTTCAGTGAAATACATTGTCGTGACTTAGCGGAAATCGACCGCAAAAATGTAAAGTACGACTTTCCCTGTAACGAAATGAAAATTTTATCAAATGAGATTTATCGAAGACGTGAATTTAGCGAAAACAATGACGTTCGTCGCGCCGTTCAATTTTGTTATACGAGATCTTTATAATGAACGGTAAATGACATCCGCTTCACACGGAAAATTTGAATGCAATGATGAACAATGCAGATGATTATCGGTCCTTACTATACATAAGACGAATATTAAAGTGCCTGTTGTTTGAAAAAATAGCATGGGTGAGAGCAATTCGATATCATAGCTAGTGAATACTGTACTACTACGATACTAATTTCGATAAACATGGAAATTAAAGCAACTTTTCAGAGATTTAGGCAATCAGACAAATTGACTGTGGGACTGGTATATGCCACATTGTTGATAGACAACATGCTGGGGACAGTAATCGGTGCGTATGGAAATTAAATGTAGCAGGTTATTTAAAAGGGAAATAACTTTCTGTATTTTATACTTATAGCTCCCATACTGCCTGTAATCTTACTTGAACTAAATGGGATTTACCACAATGACTCGAATGTCTTGGTTAGTGAAGTTGCGCTTCGGGAACATACCTTAACAACGATGATGGATACGACAGGTATTTCAGTTTTAGTTTTATAGCTTTGTAGGTATTGTAGTTTTTTCATGTATGTCAACGTCTTTTTGCTATATACTGGACGCCCCTTATTGTGATTGCTTTAGGACAGTTTTTTGTGGTGACAATAAATTACTGGCCACTTCTTCTATTTCATAAGAAAACTAATCGCCGTCTTATTTAAAGTGTACAATAAAATTGAGATGAGATCGTTAACGAAATTGTAATTGAAATTTCACTCATGGTAACTACATTTATGGTTGTGTGTTTGTAATTATTTCGGGACAGTCTTGCGGGTGTACAACCATTTTGCTATTGCAGGCCGCATTACGTTTATTTATATAAAAGCAAGGCCGCCAGTGAACCTACTTGTTCTCTCGCATACATACAGTCTGGCTCTCGTGCGATAGAATTATCGGAACGTATGGCCACCTCACATATTTTTCGGTAACGATTACAATAGAACTCCACTTGCAGCGAGTTACGCATCGTGTTGTCTGATTTTTTTGCACTGCTGCTGTTATGCTTCAACACACGCCAGCTAGGCCGCCAAATCGTACATTTTGAATTACATGTGCAAGGCCGCATAATTTTTCATCCAAGGCTGCAGGTTGTGCACCATTGGTCTAGCTGCTAGACTAGACTAGACTCTAGCACATAGTATAATGATGTCTAATCACAGTTTTTTTTCATTCGTTCTTACAACGTAAAGTAAAATTTTGGGAATATGTACCGTGGTGTAACTAACCTCAATAGTGGATTAGTTGTTTTTTTGGTTTCAAACGAGAGCGATAGATCATAGCATATCTCGTTAAATTTTTGAAAGGCTAGGCATACTGAAGAATTTTTTTTAGAAATCCAGAGTTTATTTCGAGTTCAGAATGCTCTTCACTCGGGGTCTACTATACAGCGTATTATTTAGCTTCCATCAGTAATTTTCATTTAATTTACCATTGACAGATATGAATACTACATTCTCTAATTCAATGACAACGAGTGATACCTGTCTATCATCTACAAAGAATGAAAGCCTATATGTTTCAGTACTGATAGCTTCCAAACCATTTGTTCACATCATAGCGAACGCGGCTGTGGGACCTATCAGTGATAGAATTGGCTTTGATGTACCGATGTTCACTGGTTACGTTATTCTGATTGCTTCATCTTTAAGTAAGTTGATTTATAAAGTATTGTACATACCGATAATTACCTAATACACCAATACCCATGTGTTCGTTATTTCGTTATAGCGCTCGTTGGCAACTCGAGGGGGGGGGGGGGGGATAATACTATTCTAATATGTATAAAACTTTGAAATTGGCTCCTTTATGTTCAGTTAGTCATCCTCAGCAATTCACCGTACCTTATAGATGTATATGTAAACATTGTTAACTAGTAATACTTGTTACAGTTTTGCATTTGGACAAAACTACAGCATGCTAATTTTCGCTCGCGCTCTGCAAGGCATCGGTTCCGCATGTGCGTCGACCGCAGGAATGGGAATGCTCGCTCAACAATTTACAGACGATATCGAAAGAGGAAAAAAGGTTGGGAATTGCATTAGGAGGACTCGCAATGGGAATTTTGAGTAAGTGAATGAATACATGCCTTGTTTAGAATGCAGCAGTTAACTTCATTACATTTTTACGCCACAAGAAAACTGTACTAGTTATTGCTCGGAGATGTTAAGGTGTTTATGAACGATTTTTATTTAGTCGGGCCACCGTTCGGCAGCATCGCGTACCAATTTTCTGGGAAGGAAACACCTTTTTTGGTGCTTGCAGGTGGTGCATCCGTCGTGGGATTGTTGCAGTGTTCTACTCGTCAAATGACTATAAAAATAACGAAGCATGTATCATTTATTTACGAATATTTTGCCGTTTAAATTCTTCTAGATTATTGTAGACGTAAACTTTCTACAGTTCAAATCCTCAAATCCAACTCATTACAAGTTATTTAATTGACTAAAAGGATATGCCGAGAAACAGAGAATTTTCGATTTGCAGCTCTGACTTAATAAGGTTAATACGGGTTGCTTCATTGTATTTCAGGATAATCTCGGATTTGCAATCTTTCGCTTGCTCAAGGATCCTTATATATTGTTGGCGTCATTTGCTCTTATGCTGGGAGATATGGCCATTGGAATCATGGAAGCAGGAATGCCAATATGGATGATGAATACAATGTGTGTACAGAAATGGATGTTAGGTTGGAATTAAAATAATTAGGGGAAAAGCTTAGGCAGAAGAAGCTTCTATGCTTTTGATGAGCTGAAAAAAAAAATGTTCAGGACTACAAATATAGGGACAATTGCGACCTTTACCGATTACATACAAAAACTCACCTTGAACTGTAATACTAGAGTCCATGACTTAAGTCTATTGACGTATTTTAGCTTTAAAATACATTTTTATTCTCCTCGTATTGAAAATGTCGCAAGGTGCAAGTTTATACCGACAGACCCTACACTTCCTTATACAGCTTTGTATCTGTATCTGTTGTTGTTCCCGCCGGGAAACATGTTATATCTCGACTAAAGATGAAAAATAGAACAGAAATGTGCATCTTACCTGTTCTTGTGTATTTTTCTTTCGATATTGAACTATAAAAAAAATGCTTTCAAACCTTTTCAGGAGTGGCATTTGTACCTGCAAGTGTGACTTATTTGATTACAGTATTCTTTGTTGCTTGGTTTGGTCACCGCATCGGTCGCTGGATAGTCGGTCTTTCCTCGTTCTACGTATCTGCACTTGGCTGCTTGACTTTACCACTTTGCAGGAGGTATGAGAATTTTTGACAGTGTGAATTGAATATAGTGCACCCTCAATTTTAACTCATTAATATTCTGGCAAACGATATACAGTGTGTATAAAGTGTACCATTGATCAAAAGTATTATAAAATCCACTAAATGTTTCATAAATACGTGAATAACCGTGTTAGCAGCATATGAGCTCAACCAACGTGCATTCTTACTCATGTAACTATACATAAAACCTTACCTTGATTTTTTTGGGGGATTTTGAGAGTTCTAATAAACGATGCTATATGCTTCTGATTATATATAACAGGTAACCAGCAACGAAAGAAAAATCATTGCAGCGATGATGTGACCTTCAACGAGGTTATAGTAAAAAAAATATATATATATAATTAAAATACCGTATAATTGCAATTTATTGTCATAACTGCAGCATATACGCTATCACTGGACCTGGTATTTTACTTGGAATGGGCATAGGGATGTTGAACACAGCCATTATACCAATCCTGGGGTATCTGGTGGATACGAGACATATTCCATTACACGGAAGCATTTACGCCATAGCGGACACTGCCGTCTGTCTAGCGTTTATATTCGGTAAGACAAGTTATATTTATTAATTCCGTTAATTGTTGAATTTCAGGCCCGCTGTTAGCCGGGACCTTGATTCGTTTCATAGGATTTGCTTGGTTAATGGCGATTCTAGGTATTGTATATTGCGCTTTTGCCCCGTTTATTTGCTTTCTACGAAATCCGAAGCCAATTTCAGCGGAGATGCGAGTAAGTATATTGAAATGCAAATTGAAATACTGGGTTACTAGGTTGATGGTATCATATGTACTGGAACACTCAGATTTCTCGACCAATATTCCTACATTAATGACGCAATGCTTGAAATCAAGTCAATTTAGTTTTACCTAGGCCTTATCCAAGTGTGTACTTTAGTTACTTTATTAAAACACTGACCAATGAAAGTTGATTTAAACGAATGAATTCAATATGATTTTTCTTGATTTCCTTCACCAGGCGTTACTGCAGGATCATTTTTTAAGAAACCAGACAGACCCGAAAACGAGATCGCTTGGAAAATAATGGAATCTAACTCGAAGAGTTAGTTACGCGACTGTACAACAAAACCTTCTATCTAATAACTTTTTCAAACCAAAATAAATAAAAGGGCTTACAAATTAACATCCATTCAGTACAATACAGTATAAATTACCTATGTTTATATGTCCTTCATATATTCTTTTCATATATCGATGTTCGAACCAAATCCCGTATGTCCAATCCTGATTTCTTCAGGTACTACGCAACCTTCGAATGTAGTTACTCTGTTAGGATGGCGATGCCATCCTAGCTCTTGTTGAACGACACTACACTACATATACGGCATTCAATTTGTATTTTGTATTGCTGTTATACCTAATCGTTTTGCATTGAGTTTGTGGTGTGATGTCGTAAATAGAAGGATGATTTGAGCCCTTCTTTATCGATATTATTTCGGCGAGAATCGTTGAGGGAAGAGGGATGACACCGACTCGTGCGAGTGACAGGTTTATACCGACACTGCACCCCGTAATACAGCATTCCATATCACCTAGTTGCTGTTTTGTTCAGGAAACGATGGAAAATTTGCAACGAACATGTTTGAAATGAGTTTCCTTTAGATATCAAACCAAACGAATAATGCATACAGATTGTTGACAGTTGGACAGTTTTTAAAATTCGATTTTTTCCCGAATGACAAAATGAATGTCTTTATAGCCATCATTTGTGTTAAACAAATAAAATAAGCTCTCTCTCCAGTTCACGTCGGCTCATTGACCGAAATTCAATCTAGAAATAAGATTTTTCTCCGCCTTCCTGTCGAAAGCATATGTTACGTCAAGGTTTACCGAGTCGATACCAGTTGTTGATTTGTGGGTTGTCATAGCTATCGAATATCGTACTACTACTATACTAATGATTCTTATGTATCAGTTAAGATTATCAAATAGAATTCAGTACAGTACTATTCAAATTATTTAAAGGTTCCTCGCTTTGTGCCGAGATTTCCGACGAACATGGGAATCAAAGCAGCTTTTGAGAGATATGCCACATTGTTGATAGACAACATGCTGTTGACTGTAATCGGTGCGTATGGAAATTAAATGTAGCAGTTTATTTGAAACCGAAATGGAACTTGCTGAAATCTATTCTTTCAGTCCCCATACTGCCCGAATACCTGCTTGAACTTGAAAGAGATGGACAACAATGACGCGAATGTAGTGGAAAATACAGTCGCACCCACGAAAAAAACCTCGACAACAATGATTGGTATTTCGCTTGTCTGTTTATCTTTAGATTTATTGTGTCTTTTTTATGCATGTTACCGGTACCTGAACTATGAAGGGATTTACTAGCAACTAGGTTTTATAGAATACCTAACCGTTCATTCAAGCTAGCATGTCTAAAAAAATAAATTAATAGGGTGAACAGATTGAATAGATTTATAGATAATTTAATATCAATGCTCTTCACTGGGTTTACTATGCTGCGTAATTGCTAAATGCGTATCATCTGGAAAGAATGAAAACCTATATGTTTCATTACTGATAGCTTCCAAACCATTTGTTCAAACCATAGCGAACGCGTTCTACAAAGATTGCCATCATATCATGAAGGTAAGACTATGTATATTGTGATATTTCAGAAGTGTTGTAATTAACCATGTTTATGATGAGTTTATGACGAGCAGTACGGCCACTATTGTAAGTAAAAGTTTAAGCAAAAAATCAAGGAATTGCTATATATAAATCAGCGCGAAACTTGCTCTTGGGCTCGCCTAAGGAGGCCCTTTATATTCAGCTCCGTCTTAGACACAGCAAGGCGAATATAACTGAGAACATAGGGGTAGGGGGGCCAGGGGGCCTCGGTAGGGGGACCACGGACCATAAAAGGTTGAGAACCACTGGCCTAGTGGATAGATTACGAGTCACATAATCGGAATGTCCAGTTTGATCCCCAAGGGAGGCTAAAGTTTTGAATTTGGTAAATCGGGAATTACAAAGAAAATTGAGTCAGAGGAAGATCTCCGATCTGAGAAAAAAGGATACCGTGTGCATTGTATATGTATATTGAATATATGTATATGATTGACCGAATACATAATTTGAATATTATTTTAAACAGACCATACCCGTTGGTCTCTCCTACAATTTATATGGTGTGTAAACTATATTAATTTACGTAACGATGGTAACGCCGTTACCAATTACAAAAAACTTTACTCCGCTTACAGCGGGAGTTCTAATTATTATATAAAAATTTGAGTGGTTTGGACTCGTTACAAATGGCATAAATATGATGTATCGTTTTAACAGATCAGCTATGTACGTACTTACTTTATCAAACACTGCGGCGCCCAAGAGAAAGTAGTTGCATCATTGTTTTCATATTGGTGCAATCTATGACGTAAGTGCGGAGGTGTTCTGAAACCAATTACAGAGAATTCTGATAACCACTAACCAATTACTGCGCAGTATTGAAAGCACGTGAGGAAAAGTAGCGCTTAAGCTCCGCCTCTTTGTTGATCATAACAAAAAGACGACCGGTCTTTGTTGTGTTCTGTACTTTCACCGGCCCGGGAAAAAATAGCAATTTGCGCAGTGGAAAAGTGTGTTTCAAAGCTTTTTTTTGTGAAAAATTGTATCATTTCACGCTGAAAAATAGTATCAATAGTAGTTTCTCTTATACATTTATTCAATATGAGGATATTAGATGGAGAGGTGAAGTAAATCTTGCACAAAGTATAGTATAGAGGAAATAGTGTTATTGGGTGAATCAGAACCAACCCTGGATTTCTATCGTTTATTCCAACATAAAATAATAATTCTTGAAATTTAGTTCTTAGTTTAATTTGATTACTATTTTATTAGAATAGATGTCATAGATAGATTGACAAATAGTGATGGTTGCTGCCACATTTACTGCATTTGGATCTAAATGCTGAATAATATACCATTATATCACTTATTATATATCACATGCGGTCTTAATTTGCTGCCATCATAGGTCACTTAACCGAATTTTTCGTTGGTCTGATTTCACTGGTAACGTTTTTTTTCTTTCCATAAATATTTTTTCAGTCAAAAACTTTAAGGTTGCCCTTTATTAACCATGCCTGAACTACCCGAGCGTACTTTTATATTGAAATTGAAGCATATATAATAAGTGATGGCGGATAATATCACCTATGAATTATTTCTATACTGTACTCATTATTATTTTGGTTATGTTTGTTGTAGTATATGTGCAGTTCATAGCGTGTGAAATTGATTATATGTTTATGCACTCTTGGTATTATTAACTTACTATATTTAAGTTCATCAGCATTCATTGATATTAATCGAACAAAGCGAACTAATTGAGTTATATCTGGTCATAACATTTTCTTTTTTTTGATGCGCCAGATAACTCTCGAATCACCTGACTGACAGTTTCTCTTTCAGTTTTCTGACTGTTTTCTTTATTTCTGTAATATAGCAAATTCAAACAGTGTGTAGTCATGATATCCCACAAGTTGGGAAAAAGCACTGTCTTAGGTACAAGAGTTGCAGTTCCTGCTACAGAAGGTTATTATTTTCCAGCAACAATACAAGTAGGTTTGTTTTGAATTCTTGTAAATCCTTTTAGTATTGCCTTGATTGGTTATTGAATAATGACCTTACTATGATTTTGGGTTATAATTTGGCCTATGCTACCAAGGGTTTATATTGTCCTCAACATGGCCTGCATATGCATTTCTGTTCATATTAATGATGGTAACATGGGGAGAACAGCATTATGTATTTCTTAATATAATAGATACATAATTTTGAATTATATAATCTTCTGAGTTCAAATAATCAATTTGCCTTCTAACCACAGATTGTTGACATTTTTATTTATTCATTCAGGCTGTGAACAGCGACAGTACAGGATGTGAATTTTTAACTGTGAAATTGGATGACAATAAGAAGAGAGAATATTTTTCATCTTCTGTTGTTGGAAATGGTTTCAAAGCTATTTCAGACATTAAACTGAGGAAACTGCAAAAGGTTGGTTCTTCATCAAAATTTGCGTATTTACTACTTGACCCTTTATTTATGATGGTTATTCTTAAAATATAATCGAATGTGGCCCGCTAGCACTGTCACACAGAATAAATAAATGCACAGTGAGTCTGTATAGCATACAAAATAACATTACCATTTGGAAAATGTGACAAGATAATTGTGACAATGAATTTTTATTTATTTATTTTTTGTTCTATAGCAGTGTATATTTGCATGCAACTTTTGTGGTTAAAATACATCAGGAGGAACTATTAGCCCCCTCATCTCCACTTTATCAAATACTAGTTGCATACATTTTATGTGACCCGGAATTTCTTTAACAAGTTAAATGTATGGGGAATTTGTAGGAGTTATATCCCGTTGGCCTGAAAGAAATGGTGGTAAATCGCTTGCCTAGGCTCAAAATCTTGGCCTATAGTAGCCTATAACCTATTCCTGCATGAAACCGATCCCCGTGCAAGTTTTCAGATCGGCCAGTCACGAACTTTTGGAGTTATGGGCGATTGAACATACAAACACAGTTTCTCCTTTATTTATGAGTTGGACCTCTTTGCAAAAAGTTTAGACACACCTGGTATACACTATATATACAAATGTGGCTGTTGTAAAAATTATTTCCCTTAAACCACATGAGAGAGAGTTGTGAATAATTGTACCACAATTCTAGTATGAAAATTTACGTTTAGCTGGAGTCGGTAAAAAAGTATATGCTTCAGATTCTTTATACCTGGATATGTTGCTTTTCATAATCTATCTGTTCATTTGTGCTGATATGTCTCCTTCCCAGTTAAGTCCTTATTGGATATACCACCCATTAGGTCGATCTACTGTTATAGCTTCCGCTTTTTTGGATATAATGGTTTGAAAACTGGAAAAGGAAGAGTAGTTTTGAATTGGAAATGTAATGTTGGCTTGCCTGCAGTCGTCATTAAAATAATAAATGGATGAACAAATGAATCCTTTGGATATTGCTTTTGCAGCATTAACATCAAGTTCAGCCATTTAAACAAGCATTTTATCACCAAAAAGCAATATTTCCTGATGAGTTCAAAAGGAATACCTTATTACATTACCTTATTTCCAAGGCTGTTTTAAGCAAGCTATATGTTTTGCAACACATTATGTATAGTGTAAACTTTTCTCTTAGAGATGAATATATATTTTTTTCCAGGTTTACACTATACATAATGGACGATCAGTTTCAGGTTATGTTGAACAACATTCAGATGGCATGGTTATCATCAGCCTCCCAGAATTTGGTAAGGATATTATCAGCCGGCCTGAAAATGAAGTTGCTCTGATAGAGCATAGGTAATATGTGCTGTTCTTAAAAACTACAAAAAAAATTCCGACCAGCCTTGTACTAATAAATATTGTTTGTTCGCAGACAGAGTCCTCGACTTAATGAACATCACGAATTAGATTATCGCAAGCTTGCATCTGTGAATGCAAGTCCTAGTCATTGCATAAAAGGACCTGTTTCAGCAAACATTGAGGTTCCTGCAGGAAGGTTGGTTTTGTTGTTGAAAGATTTAAAGAATTAGGAATATATATATACTGTAAACCAGTGGAGCGCAACAAGGTCTAGGTGGAACAGAAATGGTCTACAGAGACTTCGGTGGTCAAAGGTTACCCATGAAATTCATTACATGTAGAAATTTTTGTTTTTCTGAAGTAGCAATCATGGTTGCTAATGGTTTACAAAGATTTCTAGAAAGAATTAGCATACATAGTCACAAAAGGAAAGGGTTGCTAATCACTGCTCTAAACTTTTCAATAGGGAATGATTATCACTAGTAAGTCTGCTGATTATTTTACTGCCTATTCGGTAATGCCTCGGGTTACGCTGTTTTAACCTACATAAGATCCGACTTTA
Source organism: Halocynthia aurantium (assembly GCA_013436065.1). Lineage (NCBI taxonomy): Eukaryota > Metazoa > Chordata > Ascidiacea > Stolidobranchia > Pyuridae > Halocynthia > Halocynthia aurantium. The sequence continues at coordinate 12,340 of QXVX01007175.1, forward strand.
CGTTACTTATCCAGAGTATTTATTTTTTCAGCAAACAGTATTTTTTCCAACCCTTCGGCATAATAAAGGAATTGAGATAACTCAATTGAAAAAACAAAACAATGAAAGTTAAAAGACAATTTTAAGATATTACTGTACAATAAAAAGAGATTAAAAACGAAATAATGCATATACAGTACTGTACATTGCACAATGTAAGGGGATACCTTAACCGGATCCGGTTTAAATCTGTCAACCCATTTCAGGGCATCTTTTTTTGAAAATATCACCGCAATTACCTGCGCCGAGATACCTTTAGTCACCGCACCTAATTAGGTTCCAATCGGTCCAACTGTTTGGTTTTTCATAACAGACTACCGTCAGGCATTCTCGGGCACCGGGGCATCTTTTATGAAAAAAACATGCCATCCCACCTAATTTAAGATAATCTTAGACTCAACTTTTTCTTTTATATACATAGATGTAACTGTTGTTGATACTATCTTATAATACGTGTCATGTATTGTTAAAATCAGATTTTCTTCAACATTTAGTTGCTGTGCCTCATAATAGTCTGACATGTAGTTCCTAAGTAAGGTACCGTATACAGATATTTGAGAGAAACTGTAGGTATTAATTGTTACACAATTCTACAACATTGGTAACTATTCTAATATATTTGTGGAAGTTATGCAGTTTGCACATTATTAAACATCTGGCTTCAATTCATATTTGAATATCTGCATGGTTTTTCAGATACAGTCGTGTTCGAAAATCTTCAGCAGAACCGACAATGGATGAACTTATGGCTGCAATGGTTCTTTCAAACCTATCAAGTAGTCCGGTGTTTCATAATCCCCGTAGTCCATCAATTAAGAGAGGTTCACAAACAAGTTTTAAATTATTTTTTTTCATTATGAAGACTTATGTTTTCATCACACTTCTTTTAATTTAGAGAGTATACCACATAGTTTTGGAAGTAGTGGCGTTGGTAGCTGGAGCCAGGAACAGCAGGTGTCTCCTGGAAGAAGTGAATATCATGTATTGTATCACAGCACTCCTGAAAGACAGCAAACAGTTATAAAGCATGCTCCTTCAATGGAACATTCTGAAGCCTCGCCTGATGACATGATAGACGTGGATGCAACTTCGGAAACAAGTGGATTTCAGGATTCTGGTAGCATGGCAAGTGATGAAAGACCCAACATGGAACAAGAGACTTTTCGACATAGCACCCCCACACCTTTTCAGAGTGGAAGCCCTCACCAGCTGTCTGCTTCACCACAGAATCCTACCTTTTCAGTAAAACTAGAAGCCGTTAAAGAAGAAACTATTGACAAAGATCTATATCAAGATGCATCTTTCCAGCAACCTTCCATGTTCTATATACCGTCTCTGCTTCCACCAAATTTGCATGGGTTTGGTAGACCTGAGTATGCAGTACACATGCAGCAAGTCAGTACTCCACCTCCTCCATTGGCACCTCCTGAGGAACGTCCATATCGTGAGATGAGCCCTTATCAAATCCACCACGTTAGTGTATACCAATAAAATACCGGAGTTTTTTAAAAGCTGTGATATATCTGAATTATTTAAATTCTAGATTGGGAATGAAGTACTAGTGCCCTCTCCTGATGATAATCGTGTATATGTTGGATCTGCGCCACCAACCTTTTACACAATACCATTGGTAGCTTCTTCATCTCTCAGCACTTCTCCTCTCACATTCACACCTATATCCCATATCCGTGTAAGTTTTTTCTGGTGATTTGTAATTGGGTATGCCATACAATTAATGTACTGATGTCTGATAAGTGTCTTTTTTGTTTGAATAGCACACACCCTCACCTTTAGCAGCAACAAATGTTTCAAATGATGGATCAAGCAGTACATCTTTACAGAGTTTAAAACTGACATCCACGTCACATCCGATACCGATGTCATCATATGCTGTAATGCAAGATCATCCCTATCCTTCACAATCAGCGCAACCCATCAATATTCCTACTGCAAAAGCTTTTTCTTGGCATGCACCAACAGGAGTAAGTAGGAGCTTTATTCAATATCAATAAATGTGATTTTTTAGGCGAGCGAGCAGTGTATTCATTCAGGGTATAAGGCATGAATACTCTATCACTACAGCAAGGCATTCTGTAATCCCTAATAGGATTATATGTATACGGCACATCTTACTAGAAAAATAAACCAATAAGCCCATACAAGACACTGTAAAAATAACAAAAACCCACCAGTATTATAAACAATGTATAGCAAGGTGAATTAAAAACCAGTAATTGTGGTCCCAGTTCAGAAAACAGGGCATCCCTATAATACGGTAGAGCAGGAATCAAAATGTGGGTATGACAGGAAAGTAGATTTCCTGGATCCTAGCCCAATCCCTCTCCTCCGGGGGTGTAATTTACTATCTATTTCTCTGTCTATCATGAAGTGAGTTTCAGTCAATTGCGGTAATTTTTTTCTTGAATAGTAAATGGTTCTTTGCCAATTGCCATTCAGATAGCTTGATGAGAAAATATTCATGACTGACCTATTAATAATTCATTTAGTTTTCTCCGAAGCCATCAATACTTCAACAACGACAGCACATGCATCAAGCGGCATCTCCCAAAATGTCAATGCCTATGTCTCCAAAGTCACTGCCACTAGGGAGGTATATAAACATGAATATGATGATCAGGCTAACCAAAATTAATGTTCAAATCTAATAGCTAACGGTTTTCTAGGAAAGTGCGTGGCGACGGAAAGAAATGCCGTAAAGTATATGGCATGGAAAACCGAGATATGTGGTGCACTGCATGCAGATGGAAGAAAGCTTGTCAGAGATTTCCTGACTAAGAAAAAAAAATCCAAAGTACTATAAAGTAAGTTCTCATCCCTGTATAACTGTGTAGAATTAAGAACTGAACTAGGCTGTCATTTGTGAAATACAAATAATAACAGGTTTATAAATTAGCAAGATACAATAATGTTTAGAACAGATAGTATAAATGAAATATATATATATAGTGTATCCTGATGGGGAGAACAGCAGATCTAACAGATGAGATAACAAACCACATGCTAGTATTTTTGAAGTTATGGATCTGCTGATGGCTAACATAACCATCTCAAGCAATCAACATTTCATATCAAAATAATCCTTTGTTTTTTGTGTATAAACTGAAAATATTTTTCAATCTTTATTATCAACCACATAGAACCTTCATTTAACACAATCGACAATTTTCAAGCCATTACTTCCCGGAAATAAAGTAAATTTTGTTCATAGTATCAAGGGTTTACTGTACCTCAGGCATCCAGGCATCAAACCGCCACGATTCTAGTACAACTCGATGCGTGAAAAAAACTGTGCTTGTTGACTATCGTAATTTCCCGAGTAATATACACATTTTTCACCTTCAAAATAATCAAAAGTCAGGGTGCTTATCACGCTGACTTGAGTTCTGACTCAGAGTCTAGTCTGGGTGCGTATTATATATGGGTATAGACATTTTTCAGCTATCTGGACATCATAGTTGGGGGCATAATATACATGAGTTCGTATTAGATTCAGAAAATTACCGAAATCGTGTTAAGGTTGCAATTAATGGGGTAAGATGCTTTTTGTTTAATTCATCTTACGTGCTATCACTAAAATATTCCAGGAGTGCTGTTAACTAAGATGTTGTTTTTCTGTACTGTCTTGCTATCAGAGACTTGCAGTTGTTGGTAATAATGTATGCATAAAATCCTATGAATCGTTTCAAATGTAATTCGTATTGAAATTTTTTCAACTACAGACTGCCACTGATCTGCACAGGGATCTAACTTCGAATATCATTGTGCAGTGATTGAGTCTGATCAAGTTAGTTCACTTGTGAAGAGGATTAGAATATTTCCCGAGAGCTATGGTGCAGTGTCTTCCAAACATAAAAGTTAACGTGGCAATTTCTACTCGTTTTTCTATTGATTTTATTTGTTTTAATCAAGGAGTAGTAGAAATCTGTAAAAAAAGCTTACTGTAAAAGCCAATCTAAAATATAGTTAGTAATGATCAGGGCATTGCTTTCACACTTGCGGTACAATAAATGGGCGTCAATTACATTATCTATTACATTTTTAGTAATTGAATATAAGGGTTCCTTAGTTTAATACTTTTTAAGATAATCTATTTTTTTACTCCCATTCGAATGTACATAGAATATTTTGTGAAGAATAAAATCATGATAAAATAATGGTGAAAAAAATTCAATACTATTTGAAAGAATTAATTTCACTAATCATGTGATTATTTCTCAATTTACTTCTTTCGAGCTTATTTTATAAATATTCTTGTTATATAATAGTTTTATTCTCTGTTGTTTTCTTTTTAACTGCTGGCTTCAAACCAGTACTTCCACAGATCACTGGCAGATTTATGTTATATTGCATTTCAATGGTAAGGTGACGAATTATTGTTAGTTATGAGTGGATATTTCACTGTTCACACCCATGTTAATATTTAATAGTTGGCACTGTAATTTTGTACCAGCTATGTTCTGCCTCAACTTTTCATACCTGTCTCATCAGTATTATTATTTTAATTCAAATAAGTTCCTTGGAGCAATTATAATGCAGCAATCACGTTCCAGTAGTTGAAATTGGTTGGTGCAATCTAACTTTTACTGCCTACTATGGAGTGATAAGGAGTTAAGTTTAAAACAGATTGGGTTTCCAGGGTATATTTTCATACAAGGAAAAAGCCACTTTATGATTAGGATTATGTACAATAGTTATATCGATACAGAATCATAACTCCACAAGCCACTTTTATTTCTTTAACTATTAGTATACTATGTCGTACTATAACTAATCTTCAGCACTTTTCTATTTTGACTTTGACATTGAAAATCACTTCACTATCTATTGCTGAGGGAGAAAGTTTTCAAATGCAGTTTGTGTTATGAACTCATATCTTGTGTGTTGTCTGTAAGTTGAAATCTCATTTTCTTTGTACAAATCTATTTTACTTTTCACTTTTTCTATTGACCTGTCTTATACTCTCTTCTTCCATTCTGTAATACATTCTTTTCAGAAAATCCTTTTTGTCCTGGTCTTGCCATTATGTTATTTGTAGCTTGTAATTTATACTCTCCATTTTATTGTGAATTTGTTGTATGGGATTAAATAAGCTACAATTCCATCAAGTATAACCAAAGAAAATTTGCTTGTCCCATTACAGTTTGAAAGTACTAACCATGTTTTGATTTACGTTACAGGCTTCCCAATAAGCTGTAAACTCTTCTTGCGAAATCTAAACTCGAATCTCGATCAGTAGAGTTTTTACCATATACTGTATTGAATTACGATTATTAAATTTGAACATTAATTTGTGCAATTATTTAAAGATTCGTATTGTTCCTTTCCCGCAATCTCTGATTGTACATTACTAAAAATCAAGGTATGCCCTGGAATTTGATATCGAAAGTGATGTACGGTTGGTCATAACATACCCTTAGCATAACTATATGCATATAGTACAGTACTACATGTGTTTTTGTGGCATGAATTTATTTAATATCTGACAAAACTGTAATGTCTATCAAAGAATAGCTCAGTATACTGTAGCTTGGAGGCTGTACAGTGGCTAGGTATAAGATGAAATCATAGCAACTGCATGATGCAGGTCTGGTGTACATTCGCGCAAGTAACCTGTATAGTGTTCCAATAAATAAAAGCCACCTTCCACATTTCATTGGGCCGAGAGCAACAGTTCCGCTGGAATCTTTGCCGTGAGCATTTGCTCCTGTTTCTATGATTGAAAAGTACATTGTGCTTAAAATAAATTCATTTTATTATTATAATAAAATAATAATAGTTCTTTATTATGAATGAACTGTTGTTGCTAACCTTGTATATTTTTGTATTTATGCTTATATTTTCTTTGATATACATATAGATATATTTGTAAGTTGCAAATAAATTTGATTTGGTTTCTGAAGTATATGGTGCCAACCAGAATTAGTGAACAGTGTTACTATAGGGAGTATAATTGTACAGAGAGCTGATGATGGTAAACATTATAATCTGACAT
>QXVX01007176.1:0-27398 GCA_013436065.1 Halocynthia aurantium
ATGGAGTCTACAATTAGACGCCATCGATTGTAAAACACAGTAAACTGTGTTGAAAACTAATACAGGACTAAACAAAAAGGGTTTATTGGGGGTTGTTCCACGCGGGGTCACTCGTTACGGCCTACCCGAAATAGGTATTCGAGTTTCGAAATAGATTTTTTCAGAGTTAACCTAAATCAATAAACCCAATTTTTTCAGGGAATGTTAGTTAATGTATTATGTCTCATATGTGCAAATTTTAGCGTAATTGGATCATTAGAAGTTCATTTATATTTGTTGATTGTACTTTGCCGTCTAGCGGTTGGAAGTTTTCACATTGCTTAACGGTTATAAATAATCCAACAGTGACATCTAGCGGTTGGAAACTTTTGTATGAAATTATTACCTCACGTAACGCTTATAAATGAAGATTACCTATTTCAGGTCGGCCGTAACGAGTGACCCCGCATTAAACAACCCTTAATAACTCTAGGATAAATAGCCGTCCCTCTATATATGACAGGCCAATGAATGCATAAGTTCATTTATAAGCGTTAGCTGAAGTAAATATTTCCAACCGCCAGATGTCGCTGTTGGATCATTTATAACAGTTATGTGAAGTAAAAACTTCCAACCGCTAGATGGGAAAGTACAATCCACAATTATAAATGACTTAAAAAGGGGTTAACGGCCCCCGGCCATCTTGCTTGCTGTCAATGGCAACTTTTGCAGGATGCATTGTGCTACAACGTTATTTATTGTCATTATGGTGTTCATATTGGTCACTGTGACATAACAAGCTACCCGACTTATCTATATTGCAGTTAAAACGAAAGCTTGTTGTGGGAATGTTTGGTGTGAATAAGCAAGGATAGCCGGAAGATTTCAGTATGCAAAAAGGGTAGAGCTAAGCACTTACAAAGTGAGGTGATGGCAGCAGCGGCACGAGGAGTTCTCAAATGTTGTGAGTTCTGTGGATACTGCTGCCAAGGAATAGCTTACATAGTCGACGGCATAAAATTCGTATGGAAATACATTAGTAAAGTCCTTACCTGTGGCCAGGGGTGGACAGGTTTGTATGAAAACACCTTATCACTCGTAACATCCGAAGAAGATCCGGATGACAAAGACTTTCTACTGCCAAAAGCAGAAGGTCGAAGCATCACGGATATAGCCTTACTTGTGATTTTCTCAATCGTTTTGCTGGGGATGATGGCGACAATGAATAGAGCCATCGCTTACGGCAGACCTGAAGTCTATTTTCAGGGTGTTGACAGCTGGGGGAATGTATGTGGCTTTAAGAATGAACCCATCAAAGGAGTGGAGGTTTCTGGTGCAGACATGACTAAATTCACAAAAGTATTGATATTTGATTTCATAATGCGGAGTTCACAACTCACCGCCGACAATTCCGAAGAGATGTCGGAAATAAAATCGACCACGACAATGTGCGTGAGCAACTGTCCTCTTATAACGCAGACATTCAATTGCTGGGAGTTTTTTGAAAAGAAAAGCGTCTATGCCAAAGCAGTACTGGATTTCTTCTGCTCGGCAGCAGCCCAGGAACTAAAATTGCTCAAAGAACAATCGTTGTCTTTTGCGGAAAGAAATTCACGCTGCATACCTGATCTGGTTTCCAAAAAAATATCGGTCGAAAAACAGAACAAGATGATGAGTCTGTATTCGTCGAACTGGGTCTATAATTTCATCGCAGACTGTATGACTTGCTCGCCAGAGCTGACGTGGCTCTGTCTAATTTCGGTTGGCTTTACCTTACTGTTTGTTGCTGTCATTCAAGGTGCTTCTGCAGCCATTTGCTGGTTCAGTTTTGCCATGTTTTTCTTGGTCGGCATAACTTCGTCTTCGTTCATGTGGTATTTGTATTCTGTAATAAGTACCGCCGATACCGCTGTAGTGGTTTACGCAGGCGGGGAAGAATATACCATGATAGTGAGTGAGAACACGTTTGGAAATTATAGCAGCAGTATGATGAGAAGTACGAGCGATGGTATGAACATAGGAAGCCGGGACACCACAGGTTCCACAGTTCCACAGGCTGGGTATTCGATAGTGTTTCGTGACGCTGCCATCGTCGTCACTGTAGTAACGGTCGTCTTTTCAATAGTTTGCCTCCTTGTGGGAAGCAGAAATATGGATGCGACCGCAGTACTGTTTACGGAAGCTATCGGAGGACTGATGAAACTAGGATGGGTTTATCTGATCCCATTCATAACCCTAGGATCCCTCTGTATGGCTACCGGAATGTTCTTTTATACTGTTTCTTTGTTAACATCAGTTTTCCAGACCGATCCCAAAGTGATTCAAGATCCAATGTTTGAAACACCTAAGGTGGTATTGGAGCAGGATTCACTTTACACAAACGGAGTGTTGATATTTGAAGTCATTGCTGCAGCTTGGGTGTTTAATTTTATTGTTTGCTGTCAAAACATGATCACCAGTTTGGCGATGGGCACATGGTACTTCACAATAGATAGAGATGATCTTGACAGACCTATGCGTGTAGCAAGCTCCAGACTTATTAGAAAACATTTGGGATCCGCTGCTGCTGGTGCTTTACTCGTTGGATTCTTAGGTTGGATGCGAGCCCCGATAAGGTAAATGGTAAATGTTTAATGATATGTTCATTTCACAGATAGGTTTTGTGAATCTTTTTTCGTCAGCGAATGGGATGCTATTAAATATAGTTCTGTGCTGAAATACATGGACTCCAGTGCCATCCAAGTCACCTTATGTTTCAAAATACTTTTTTACACCATTAATCGTTATCTCTTTCACGTAGCTTTCTCCAGTCTCGTCTCAACAGCCTGAATTTGAAAGACGAACCTTCTGATGCAAATTCATATGATCTTTCATTAAGCAAACACAGCAAGTATTCTGAAATCAAGAAAAACGGGTCCAACTCTATCATATCGAGCAAAACTACGCTAAAGAGCGATAAAGAAATTCCGAAAGTATCTCTAGGTATTAGGAGTATGATTTCATATTTTGTGTTGTGATCCCCACCCTGGCCAGACATGAATCCATTCATTGTTATTCCAGGACCGTATGAAACTCCAAGTCATACATCTAAAAAAGATCTTCCAAAAAGTCAAGTCTCTCTGCACAAGGACTACTCCAAGAGCACAAGATCAATATATAATGACAGTCATTACACTAATCCAGTATAGTATTTAACTTTCATTTGTTAGCATACTATGTCCAACTTCAGTATTTTTACCTTGAGCATAATCTGATCTGGTTTTCCCTCCTACTTGCGGCTCTTCTGCTTCATGTTATAGTTAGCAAAAGCTTTTATATGTGTTTTTGCAGGCATCACTTACAAACGATGGTACTCCGGGTCTTATAAAGTGTGAACGCTGCTTAGCAAAATCATGCACTCCTGCATTTTGGATTTTGAACAATGTTTTGATATATATCAGTGATTTTAATTTCGGTATGGTGGCTCTTAAAGGTCTATCCTTTGTACAAGGAGGATATGAGTTAAGGAATCTTCTTGAAGAAAATCCTGTAAGTAATATAGATATATATTACACAGAACATATAGAAGCTGAATAAATTGTATTGTAACTAATGTATTTTTTGCAGAAATTGAAAGGTTTGGGAGCCATTTCTAGCTACTGTCTTTTTCTCGGAAAACTTTCCGTGACTATCGCCGTCCTGCCCTTTGGTTTCCTGTTCTTAAAAGACAAAGAGGGAGTTTTTGTATACGGTTATCCTCTTGCTATGGGTGCTGCACTTTCCTTCATAGTAGCTCACCTCTTCCTCTCCTTCTTCAACGCCGCTGTTGGGTAATGTACATTTAGGAACGATTTGACAATAATACAAGGAAAGAAGGTATTATCAGTGTTCTATTATGTTCAGCACAATGCTGGTCTGTTTTATGGAGGATACAGTTCTTAACGATGGCACAGCAGAATCTCCTTATTTTGGTAGTGAAAAACTTTTCAAAACATTCGATGATATTTTGAACAACCCGTCTGTAGAAGGTATCGTCTCTTTCGATTTTTTTGTCATCTGTCACCGATAAATCATTTATTATCGAAAAATATTATTAGATGGAGTCAAACGAGTGTTTCACCACACTGACGAAGTTGTAGATTTACAAAATGGAAGAACTGCTTCATCCTTACTGCTCTTGGACAGGTAATAGAAATAGAAAGTGTCGATATTATTCTGGGCTAGTGCTGCCGAATTTGCAAGTAAAAAGTTTTTGGCATGAGTTTCAGGCTTCAGGCTGGAATTAACATTTTATTTTTCTAGTGACTTCTCTGCGAATTCCACCAAAGACGAACCTACATCTGTATTCCAACTGATGCCAGAGAAAGAACAAGGACACACACACACACGGAAGCAAAAGAAACAACATCAACAAATAATTTCAGATAGCTCTACTGGAGGTACCGAATCAAACGAAATGCTCGGCGACTTGTTTGATAACGAGGATGGAACAAACGAAATGCAAGGCGACTTGTTTGATAACGATGATGAAGATGAGGATGAAGATGACTCCATGGTAGATATATTTCGGACCTTTTGTTGAGGCACAATCTTATCAAACTGTTTAACTCAAAAGCCAGAGAACGAACAGAAAAAAAAGAAAGACAAAACCAAAAAAGAAAAGGGAAAGAAGGATGAAAAGAAAGACAAAAATGCGAAAAAGAAGGAAAAAAAGGACACAGAGAAGGGAAAGAAGAAGGATGCGAAAGGAGGGAAGAAGGATGGGAAGGATAAAGGTTGCATATAGCAAAAAAATAATATGATCACGAAAAACGACGATAGAGTCTTTTTCTAGGTAAGGATGCAACCAAAAAGAAGAATGAAAAAGACAAAGGTAGTAAAGATACAGATGGGAAGAAAGGCCAGAAAAAGAAATCTGAGAAGGGCAAAGTTGAAGGAAAGGGTAACACAAGTCAGTTAGCAGTGAATCTATTGAATTCGAATTGAATCAGATTAGAAATTCGTGTTGCCTTAACACCTTTTATTTCATGAGATCAGCAAAGGAACAGGATAAGACTACCAAATCCAGTAAGAATAAGAAAGATGTTCAGGCGAAGGGTCCAGAGAATAAATCAAAGGCAGGAAATGCAACGCCAAGTAAAAAATTGAATAAATCGGATGCTTCAAAATCGAAAGGAAAATCTGCTGAAATTAAATCCGGAAAGAAAGCAAGTAAGGAAAGTTGTTTGTAGTGATATGTGAACAGTATGGCACCGTTCTTGAATTGTCTAATTCTTCAGAACCCTCGGACAAGCTTAATAAAACGTCTGCCAGTGCAAAATCCAACAAAGTAAAAGAAGGGAAAGGCAGTGTAGTTAAAACGAACAAGACAATGAAAAAAAATAAAACTGCAAGCAAACCAAAAGGGAGGATGACTCCTACCAAAACAGTTGGAAAATCAAAAGCTCCCAAGCCCGGAAAAATAAAAGGTCCCAAGCCAGGAAAAATGAAAGGATTAAAGGGTGGGAAAGTGAAAGGATTGAAAGCAGGGAAAATGAAGGGATTGAAAGCAGGGAAAATGAAAGGATTGAAAGCAGGGAAAATGAAGGGATTGAAAGCAGGGAAAATGAAAGGATTGAAGGGAGGAATGATGAAAGGATTGAAAGCAGGGAAAATGAAAGGATTGAAAGCAGGAAAAATGAAAGGATTGAAGGGAGGAATGATGAAACGGCTAAAACCTGGTAAGAAAAAAAGATTCTAACCAGAAAAACATGCAGTACGTAGTATATATCGGCAGTATGTAGAATTGTTTGTAGGCTGTTTGCTGTTTCAGTGATTGAGAATCTGAAATACAGAACCTAGTTTTACAGGCTAATTTGTGAATTGGATTTTATTCTGGTTAGGGAATCATAATAACACTTGAGTTAACAACTGACTAACTGCAGGCAAGATGAAGGGTTTCAAGCCGGGCAAAATGAAAGGATTCAAAGCTGGAAAACTGAAAGGTTTCAAGGCAGGCAAACTAACTAAAGGCTTCAATCCCGGAAAGATGAAGGGGTTGAAAATGGGTAAGATGAAGGGAATGGGAGGCATGAAAATGGGTAAGATGAAGGGAATGGGAGGCGGGAAAATGGGTATGGCGGGTGCTGTCATGGGAGGAATTAGCGGAGCACAGAACATTACTGACGCTATGCTGCGTATCACGGGGCAGAAGAAGAATGTGCAGAACAAGTTGCATGATGCCGCCTTTGGTTCGAGAAAACGGGCCAAGGCTACCAACATACTTACACAAATTGTAGGCGACAGAATTGAATCAGCAGAAGCACGAGAAGGTGAGCTTGATACATGTTAGTGAAGAAGCCCGTGCCTCTTGACTACAATAAAAAATCATTCTTGGCAAACAGGTCCGATTCAGAGAGCAATGCGAATGAAAAATTTAATTACCGGGATCGGGCAAACTATCAAAGATGTTGATGACGAATTTGATGAGATGGAGGAGTACGAATATGAGGAAGATTTGGCGTAAATAATATTGCGATGCATTCATTTAACTTCTAGAGCAAAAAAATATCTTGTGTATTCTATGTGGTATTTATTTACCAGTAAACCACTCAGGTGATGTATGTTCTACTAATTATAATTATGTAACAACACTAATGAATACATAATACCGCTTGGGCAATAAAGTCTTTTATTACACATCCGATCTCACTACAACTATAAAAAAGGCTAAAACCTATATTTCAAGAATATCTATATTTAAAAGCAGTTAATAGCTCTAACACCAATATTATCAACCAAAGATATTTCACTCGTACAAACACAACACGGGACTCAACACAATTTTCATGCTAGGTAACACCTATCGGCAAACGTTTGGCATTCAAATGGGTGTAGCTCTTGTTTTCTTATGGTTATGCTCTTATGGAAATTCAGAGTAGGAAATTTATTCTTTAGATAAAGTCTTTTGCACCACTAATTTTTATACTGAGTGAATTGCCCACAAAAGTAGATCACAAAATCCACATTGCATAGATCAATAAGACACCAAAAAATAAAACTCCTAAGATTGCAACTAAGAGGAATATAGTACAATAAGAATAAAACAAATTTTAGAAACTGATGTAACAACGGTGGCTCCTATTGTTGTACCTTGTGATCCGTTTTTAAGGAACAGCAAATTTTACAGTATATATGAATTTTTTATCATGTACTAATGTGTTATGTTTCGGATATTGATATTCAACATGTACTATTAAAATATTTGTTAGGAATTACAGTACATGCAAAAATAAACTTTCTATTCTTACTCCATAACCTAATCAAACTGTTTATGATTTCCTGCCGGTAATCATATATATATATGTATAAATTGGCAATAGACTCGCATTTTACTCTATTCTTCTCATAATTTACGAACTATGGCCCAAATGTGCTATCAGTGATGACGTAATGAGCACTGAATACTGCATTTGAAATTCCCTTTGGTAACTAACTTAAAAGCTCTGGCATATCCCAAGATTGCGGTTTGATTCTTACCAAACAACATCCAACCAAGGAATCTACGAGTACTCAAAAGATGACTTCGCATGTCTGCTGGCTAAAGGAATGGATAAGAATTTGTTTATAGTAATCTCATAATTTAATTGGGATAAACAGAATTAACCTAAAGATAATGATGGCCCTATCTTATTCATGTAATAAAAACAAATTGCAGCCAACATATCTGCCGCATGCTGTCTTACCCAACACAGCTATCATTAGACTCAACAGCAGTGTTCAAACAACCATCCTTTTGAAAAAATATAATTCAAGGCACAGGACAAAATCCCATTACGTATTTTGAAACAGCCCACTCATTTTGTTTTATATTCATACACAGCCAGTATACCAATGACAATTAAAACGAGGAAAAAAATTAAAACAACGGACCACCATTTTATACCGCAATCAGCACCATTTGTGTTGCAATTATCATTCTTTGGCGTTCTGCTTTTATAAGCTGGTGGATCCAGCGGGTAATACTGGACTGAGGAAAGCGAGGACACAACCTCTTCCAAACATTCATTGTGTCTGGGAATGTCAGGAATCAAGTCAGCTTTTTTAACCGTTTTTCGAATGTCTTTGTCTAGTTTTTTTAGATATGTACTGGCATCGTTCCGCTCAGCTGCGGTTTGTTTAGTTTCGGCAGAACCGTTGTAAACACTTTCGAGACTTTCCATAGAGTCGAATTTGGAGGATTGCACAATATCGGCACAGTGTCGGTCAATGTTGGTCAGCGCTTTGCCTGCGCCATTTGCTAGATGGGCGTCAAAATGTGAATCCTTGACGGGGGAAGATTCGGATGACGTGAGGTGCGTACAGGATGCTTGTTGTCTTTTCTTATATTCCTCTTCTTGTTCCGTCAAAAGACTGTAGCGTTTAACTGGTATTTTTATCTTAGACAGGGCATAAAAATCGCGTTCGGAGATCAGGCCATTAGCTCGTTTGATGTCATTTACCTAGAAAAAATTGTTTGGTATTAATACATTAGTACTGTTGCATGGTTTTGTCATTGTATCGTCACAAACAAGTAAGCTGAGTAATTCAGGAACCATATGGTGGTTAATGACACTACCTTCCTCTATCCCCTAATACTGTAGCATGTCTAGGGAATCAATAGAGATGTCTATACGCTTATGCTTGCCTTACAGACATCCGATGATAGTTTAAAGGAAAGGTTTCATTCCCATGCTTTGTGTTACTGAATAGAATTAAACATCATCACATGCCAATTCAGAATGATCAAAATATTACTCATTAAAAATAAGTCATCATGGCTACTTAGAACTAATCATACCAGTGGGTTATTATTTAAATTTCATGTTACTTGAACTGCGATCTAAAAGTGATCTGCTGTGTAATGTAATGGATCACATGATATTTTTATCTCGAATAGCTCACCAAATTTGACAGACCCAGATAAACGATACAATCTATATCTTATTATATAGCTAAAAAATACTCATTTTTGTTTCACAATAAAAAGTGATAGTATAATTTAATACCAGTCATATTGACCCAAAGTCTTAAGCATGTGATTACAGACTCAGATTAGTGAAGTGGGAGATCAAAATTCATTTGCTGTAAAAGGTGAAAACTCCTTGAAGTTTTAATTTCATCTCCACAAGAACAACAATGATTCCAACTCACAGTACATCCATATAAAAGTGAAAAAGATTGAAGAGTGTCGCTTGGCAGAATGTCCCTTACTAACAGCACAATCTCATCAGAAAACAAGCTTTCCCCCGTCCTCGCTCGCACTGCTTTGAGTTCGATATCGTCCTCGCCATGCCTTCCGTGAATCCTCTTTTTTTTGTTTATTACACCGGAATGTTTACTATGTCCAATCAAGGGATCTCGGGGATTGTCATCATCAGAGAAGGCCAAACTGCCATAAACTTGTTTGTCTCTCCTCAAGACGCTGTCATTTTTTTTTTTTGTTAGCAATGTATACTTTGCATTCATGTCAGAATCTTACAACTGGTATTCCAGTTGTTTGCAACTGGAGCTTGGTATTGGATGTTATTATTATTTCAATAACTACTGGGAAACACAAAACAATAATCATTCATAGCATTTTTTTTTAAACTTCTATTTGTATACAATATACCATTTCAGGGGAGGGGGAAGGGGCTTCAAAAGTATATCCACTGAGAGCATGGATTCAAACTGGTCACACATCACTTTCATGTACTGAACTAAGACCTCCTTAAAATGCAACTAACTCACTAAATTGTGGTTTTAGTGAGCATAAAATTGCTAATCCTAAACCTAGCCACCTCCTTCATCCTAGCGGCTGGACTGGGGGAAATAGAAAGTCAGTAAAATACGGGAAACTGGATAATGTTTGCTACTAATCCGCAGGTGAGAGTTATTTTTCCTATTTCCTGTACGTCCTGCATTTTAGTGACATTCCTCACTCCCAACGCATTATAGGAATGCCCTGTATAACTAACATCAGGTCATTAGGTCGCATATCACAAAGAAACCGTATGGTGCTTACAGAAACAGTAACGTCGAACACTATTATGACGGGAAACACATGGATTTCAACCTAACAACTTAGAACATTATCTTACTCGGCGGTTACCATCTTTATAGTTATGCTTAAGAAAGTTTTGGAACATGGTGCCGAAGTAATTACGCGCATTATATCTATCACGCTGAAAATGCGACGTGTTCGTTCTTTCTTAATTGTTTATTTTTTCGTCCTACACCACGGTTACAGTAGCGTACAAATTCTTGCATTCTTAATTAAGAAACAGCCTTGCTAGGAAGCTCAGAACATACTTAGAAATTTGGGAACAAAAGGATTATTAGCTGATGAGTTTTAGGAAAGCCTATGTGTAAAAGTTAGCGTGACTGGGCAACTAGAGATGGTTTTAGGACACTCTATGCAACCAAGGATATTTTAGCCGCCATACTTCCATCTCGCAGAGTATGAAGAAAGCATCGTCCGTCGTTAGCTTTCGATAAGGTACTGGATTTTAGATTAGTAGTAGATATATTATAAGTTATCCAATAATAACTTTTCTGGTAGCGTCAGTGATAATCTGTGGAAATTTTACGTAAATCGGATACGAGTTTTATGTGTCTTTCTAATTAAATTCTAGCAGTGCATTGAAGATTCAGGAAAGCGATGAGAAAGAAATATGAAAACAGTTTCACTGCGACTTTTGTATACTGTAGCAAGGAGCTTGTTTAGGGGATTGTTTTTGCATCACTAGAGGTTATATTTGTTGTAGTGGAAAGAGATTGAAAGAAATATACTGTACATTCAGTTTGTGTTCAGTCTCTCATTCATTTTGTTCACAAACTGACTTGCTCAGAACGAAACCTGATTATGAGAGAACCATGTAACCGGCAGGTGGGGGTACAGAGGTATATCATAGAGAATTTTTGTAGGGCAAATACGATTCTTCTACCTGGAATGCATGCTTAGAATTGTAAACCGGTAGGTGGGGATACAGAGGTATTTCAGAGAGGTTTTTGATAAGGTGGTGATACGATTCTATATGCCTGGAACGCTTGCTTAGAATTGCAAACCCTAATCCAACTATGTCCATCGATAGACTTAATAAAAGTTCATGAGTAGGTTGGTCAATTTTTTTGGCTGGCGGACCACTTTATGGAAGATTTTCATGCCCATGATGACATATTACTCTGGATTACACTGTTACCTAGTTTTTACTTCAACCAAATGAACTAATAATGCCTACACCCAATTTCCTGGTTATCTTCGTATAAGAAACGCGGTCAAGAATCGAATCTCGCGCTATTTATGTTCCTTTCATTCTATATATAATGACAAATTTTTATTTTATCCAACGGAAATTATGGGTTAACTTTATTGAATGTCAGATTCTTACAATTGGATTCATATCCATACTTTTCATATTGTTTGCTATACAAAGGTATGAATAGAATTGACCGTATATGGATTGGCGGGTGGGGATGATGTAATTACCCAAAAACGACGAAAAAGGAACGCCTACGAATGTATATCACGCTAATTGCGCCAGACAGAGCGAAAAAAGACGTGGGTGTGTGAACTCTCCTTTGTGTGGGCATGCCTGAACTTGTTTTAATTGCGATAAAACACGCGCTGGCATTCGTATCATCTTCAGATTAGTTCGCTTAGGATTAAATATATGCAGCTGATAACTGCATATATCTCACGTAACAAAACCAAACTGCTAATTAAATTTCATCATTTTCATTAAACGTAATACAGGTATTTGAAATTGTTTATGTATTGTCTCTAGAATGAATGATTTTCGTATGGAAAGAAAAATATAAAAAATAGATGAGATATATGTAATACTATTTACTTAGCACTATATATCGAAGACGTTAGTTCGACACATTCTCCCAAATGTAGATAAAAAATGCGCAATATGACAAAACGCATGCCTTGTTCTACATCAGTGTGATTGTGACCATTCATATTCAATTCTGTATTCTCAGATACAATTGTACGTGATAATTTCAAGCGACAAATTATGGGAACAAAGCAAATAACAAATATAAGATACTGCTACGATGAAAGTGCGTTTATTACCATGCCAGTGGACGCAAAAACATGTCTACAATGGCATGCCTGCACGACATCTGAACAAGGAATACGCAAAAACAAAAGGCAGTGCAAAATAAAATATTTTTAGAAGTTTATAATTCTATGAACAGGTTGTATACGTTTTCCACTAGACCAATGTCGTGAAGCACGCGCAACCGAACTTAATGCATCGTGCCTGTACAACATTCGATTTAGTGGAATACAAAATTAACTGATTCTTCGAATCTCGTAAAGCTATCTTAGAGGTGCCGAAACCGAGTGATCATGGCGCAGAAATACATGGGAGGTAGCTATCAAAATGCCGTATCGAGTCACAGGGCAAATTTTGACAGGTATCTTCCGGTATGCAAAGCCATATTCTACGATGTCATTGAATCACGGTGTGTTCTGTCATCACTCTGTTGATTGATACCTACCTGTTTCCTAGAAATTCCTAGCTATTAATGCTCCCGCAACCAGAATCCGTATGACTGTGTCCTGAATTCTACGCTGTGCGACTCTTTTATGTTGTGTTAACCAGCGAAAAAAGCAGCCGAGAGAGATCTCCTTTTGTTGCCTGAGTGTAGCAATGATGGCGTAATAGTTAGCATGGTTATGAACAGATTCTTTGAATCGGATGAAATATGCTTGTATTACCATATTCAAATATTCCAGAGTAATTGCAAGACTGTTACTAAACATTCCCGTGGAAATAGACCAGTAGTAAAAGGGATAGAAAGTTCTGGAATGTCTTTGTCATTTATTTGTTTTGTATGATCTATATGGGTTTCTAAGTCAACTCGTATTTTCCTGACTGAACCTGGGGAAGCACCCGGTATATAAAGCGGTGAAATTTCGAACGTAAAGTCCAGTGATGTAATGAATGGCTTAATTGAGCATATGTATTGAAAGAGTAAATTCCTTTGGGGTTGGGTCTTTCTTTGTAAGTGTAGATTTCATAGAAATTGCGTAAATAAATATTTTCTTATTCGTTTCTTATTATGTACATAGCTTACTTCCGTTTTTCCACTCTATCTATAATGTTATCTTTACCGCCACTCACAAATATTATTCTTCACTCCCAACTAATAGTAACGTAATATTTCATCGTAACGAACTTGACACAAGCCTGGGTAAACGGAAGACAGATTACACCTATTTAAATTTACTGATTACATGACATTCTATGCATCACGATATCGCCCCTCTCACACCCCTTAGCACACTGTCTTAATATTTCCCTTTCAGGTAAAATCCCCTTGAATGGAACTTTAACAAAGCTGTAAACTATGGCGTGGTTTATGCAGGGGGAAAAGCGAAAAAGTCCTTCATAATGTACACGAACAGATTAAGAGTCATTAATATATTAGTAACACCGGATCGGCAGACACATGAAAATATTCATTACAGGAATAGTATATCTATATTGGTATCTAATCGTCACAAAAAATTAGATACATGCGACGATCGATGGTCAAAATTTAAGTATCCCTATCAAGCGTAAATATGTTTTAAACTATTCAATTTACCGCAGTTGATTAAAAATTATCTACAGTATATACGTTCAGTGTATCGGAAAACATTTATTTAATTCTTGAAGTTCTCTTCCGTTAGGTGGTGATAGAGTGAAATTATTTCCTCTTTTATTCTCCCCGAGTTCACGACTCTCTCACGTAAATCACTTCCTTATATCCTGTCCAAACTAATCTAGTCTAATATTTTTCAGCTACCTTCCTTTACTTTTCAACACATTATATACACGCCACGATACGAAACATTTTACTTGTATTATATATTCCCTTTGCAAATATTCAATTCATATACAGTACTGCATTGAGCATACACTGCAATTTTGCAATTCTACAGTTTTCACTAAGATGATAGTATGGATAGCATATATAATTATTTATTACAAAGGTTGTTGAAATATGTACGGTAAAGGCTAAACCCTCGCAAGTCGAACAAAATTCCACACTGAAATGAAAATATCAACATCAAAACAGTACTAAAGGCATAATGTGATGTAAGTAACAGCAATAGAAAAATACAATAATAAAAAGCAGCACCATATGTTACTACCACCATACGAAACAAAAGTCAGGATATGCAGTGGGCAAGGATGGATCATGACAAGGTCTAGGGCCTAGGCCTAGACTATGAGAAGATGTAGAGCCATTCATTTGCAATTGGTAATAGGGAATTTCAATATGACTTCTCTGCAACTGAACCAAATTAGGCAAAATTGTAATATTATATTGCTATGTTTCTTAGACTGAAACCCCCGCTGTAGTAAATCCAGCTTATGTCAACATCCAATCCTACACACAACTGCTGCATTAGTTCTCGAAATGTGCATGTTGGGTACTCCATACACATTATTGTTCATATTTTAGTAGCACAGTAGTAATTAACAGTATCGTGAATTGCCTATACAGTGTACAATAACATGTTACAATTTACGAGGTGATTCTAGTCTCATTGTTGGGGAACCCTGTATGTAATTCATGACTGCACTCTGGAGAACGGTCGCGCGTTGCGCTTCATCTGCGCGTATTTGTTCCATCATGTTTTGTGAGTGTCGTAGGTCAGACGAAAGTCTTTCGATTTCATTGTTCTTTGATTCGGTAGCCTGAGAGTAAAAATGGAATATGTTTAGTTAAATAAAAAAGTCTCTATATGCTTTATATTGACAGAAAAGAAAAACTTTTACAGTGAATACTAGATCTACGGTACCCTAACGTGCTTTGAAACTAACAAAATCTTTTTTAGCAATAGTGACTAACGTAGAAACTGTAGTTAATGACTTGTTAAGAATTTGCAAATTAGAATCGACATAATAGCAGTAAAATATTGAAATGCAGGCATGCTGGATGTGGAATTATAAGCAGAGGAACGTATCACCTCATGATGACGCTGAGATTGCTCCGACAATCTAGTATCAAGTTCTGCAATCTTCGCACACTGACTCGAGTACTGATCTCCTCTTTCTTGTAGCATATTGATTTTTTGCTGCATGTCAGATCGTACTCTGCCCATCTCCGTCATCATGTCTGAATCCTGGAAAAATCCAACTAGTCAAAATGTTTGAATGTGATATGTAAAAATTGAAATAGATTCAATGAATAAGTGAAGTGTTGCTATGGAATATTCTATCGAACATACTTATCATAATACAGGGACAAGGTGCGTACATTTTTCTGCCATTTTACCTTCAATGTGATTTGTTGCTGAAGGTTCTGAATCGTACGACGCAGACCTTCGTTCTCGACGGTAAGACCGGTTTTCGTGGATTGTATGTCAAGGATGTCAGTCGAAAGCGATGCTGTTTGTTTTCGCAACTCCGTTTTCTCTAGTTGTGCGGCTCGCAAACGTTCATTGATTTGTTCCTGATTCGTCTGATTTTCCTGTTGCAGGCTAAGCTTAAGGTCATGCTGGGCTTGATTGGAATCATTGCGTTCAGAGATTAGTTTGGCATGAAGAGAAGTGATTTGTTCTTGAAATTCAAGAGCTTTTGATTCAGCCTCATGGAGTCTACCCTTCAATGATTTTTCATTATTTTCTGCTTCAGACTTGACTAGACTCATCAATTTCTGATGAAGTCTTTCTTGTTCCTGCAAAGAAATTACTTGTGATATATGCCTGTCAGTTTGAAAAACCTTATCTACAAAACTAACCTACCTGTAGTGAATCTCGATGCATTCTTTTTTCTTTTTCTATTTGCTCATCAGCCTTGTTTGTTTGGAACAAAATATCAGCTTTAAGCTGAGAGTTGGTCTCTTTCAAAAGCGCTATACGATCCTCTTGATTCTGTAGTTTCCGATCCAGGTCTGCGATTTCTCTATCTCTGTCAAAAAGTTTTTCGTTCGCCTCTGCTAATTCTCTTCTCATCTTTTCGTCAGAGTTCCCTCTGTCCTGTCGTTCCTTAAACAGCTGACCTTCGTAGTTTTTAACGATTTCTGCCGCCTCTTTGCGGCCAAGCTCTATCAGTTTCCCCTGATCCTGAACTTTTTGCTGTAAGAGGGTCGAGGAAGCTTCTGTCATATCTAGCTTAGCATGTATCTGATTTAAAGCACTCTTTCTTTCTTCGAGTGCATTCTGCAACTGGGCGATTTTTTTCGATGAGGACTTTCTGGACCTGTTTAAATGTGACCTGGAAAGTTCAATCTCGCTAGTGAACTCCATCATCTGTTGTTTTTTCTCACTCTCGAGCATCCCGATTTCTTGGGAGAGAATCTTAGTCTTCTTTCTGTTAGAATTTGACAGTACCATGCGGTCGGTGTTATACAACATACTTTGGCTGATCGAATTACTGAGATCTCTCGGCAGGTTGTTCCCGGCTGTGTCGAACTTCACTAAATTCTTGTTGCTTTCTACAGCCTTTTGCAGTGCCCTTCCACCGACCAGACCGATGTTGTTCCACCGGATGTCAACACAGTTTAGAGTTGTGTTGGATTTTAAAGCTAGTGCTAATTCTTGTGCACCAACATGGTTTATTTCATTGTTTCGTATGTCCAAGTTTGTCAAGCCCGTATTTGCAGCCAGGCCCTCACACAGGGTTCCAAACGCAGCTTCCCACAATCCCAGACTGTTCCACTCCAAACATAACGTTTGCAAGGTGTGATTCTGCCTGAGAAAATGTCCTAGAGCTGTAGCACTAGTTTGTCGAAGATTGTTCCCTCTCAAGTCTAGAAGCTGCAAGTAAGTGTTGAATTCTAATCCTGAGAGCAAAGCTTTGACTCCCTCCTCATGCAGCATGCAATCAGCCATGATTATTTCGGTGAAACCAAGATCGTGTCGAAGGACTTTTCCCAGGACGTTACAAGTTCCGATCGTTAGAGTGAGTCCAGCCAAATCGAAAATACCAGGATTGCTGTTTTCCGGGCTCGATATCAATCTTATCCTTTCTAATATTTGTTCCTGGAGCTCGACGAAGTCCTCTTTGCATTGCCGAAGAAACAAATCTTTAAAATTTTCCATCATTTATTTAACATTGATTCGAATAAAACGTTTGACTACACTACAATGCTACGAGACGAATTATCCCGTTTAAAAACATTAGGACTATTTCTTATGCAGTTCTAGTTTCAAAATCTCTTGAATTTTACAAAGATATTCAGCTGAAACAGTGCTATGGATAGTAAACAATTTAAAACTTCAACGAATGGTATCTATAGCAACCTCGACCAATAACGTTACCCAAGGGGTCAAGTTTATTTGAACCCCATTGAAGTGGGAGCAAGAAAAAGGGACGATGAGAATAATCAAATCAAGGGAATCAAATACTCAAAATAATGAAATTTCTTTATGGATAACGAATTCTGGAATACTGTATTTACTTCTATTAATTTTTAATAGGCCTGCTCGGAATAATGTAATCACTACGTTTATCTAGTTCTGGTGCCCTCTAGCGTTGAGGCATTCCTTGTTTACCACTAAGGAATGCAAGTGCTAGAGCGCATGTGCGCAGTAGTGTACCCCGTTTCGCTTCGTTTGTAGCTTTTGTTGTATTCAGCCATTTCGTTTCAAGAGTGAAGTACGGTAAAGTCGCTACATTTGAGTTCTATATCTGTTCCCACTATTGAGCCAGTACCTGTCTTCGGGTAATCAGAAGACGAAGATGAATTCCTCCAACCCACGTAACAGAGGTTAGTAATAATTTTGAAGTTTATTATTCAGTTAGCCGTCATGTTTAAATTCAATAGCAGGCAGTGTTATGAGTCAATCGTGATCGATTGGGACCTTAACTAGCAGATAAAGAGGAACTTGGGCTTCTGCCATTAGCTTGAGATGTAACTTATGGGATCATCTGTTTAAATTACCTGAAGGGTAATCAAAAGTATTACAGAATTTATTAGACAGGTCATTCCATAGTTTTTTTCTGAAAACTCTCTTCAAGATACTAACTCGTGTAGTATATTAACTTTGATAATGAATTCAGATTTTTTATAATAACATTATCGATAGTTGTCAGCATGTGGTCTTATAACCCTCGATGAAGCGTCTGTTTTCATTGCCAAATTCTAAATATTGTCTTCATTATTTGTTCTGTAAGTAGAAAATAAAATTAATTTTCCCCTTATATAGAGAATCAGTTCAGCATACATACACTAAAAGCTCAAAGTATGTAGTATGCAATACTTAATACTAAGTCACGAAAATGCAGTACAACAGTCTGCATTTGCTCTATGTCTGTTTATATCACTGTATATTTTTATAAATATTATCTCCTACAGGTCCACCACAACAGTACAGACGCAAGCGCAGTAGCGTTTGCCCGTGTACATGTGATGGCAACTATGCAAAATCGCTACAAGGAATTTGTAAAGTGGTTGCTTTGGTATGTTGAATTTTTTCATCAATACTTTTGAAGGCCTAGATCTCGACTTATATCAATTGAAATAAAATAAACAGTAATTGTAAGCGCTGTACCATATATCTGGGAGTTAATGGTTTAAATGAAATGATCGGATCTGGGTTATCAACCCTATCCTTTCCATAGCAGGATTTGAAATTATAGGCTCGCAATAATTATTCTTGAATTAATTAACTAATTAATATGGTGTATTGTGCATCTAATGCCTAAACTATTTTCTTTGAATTTAGCACATTTCCAATTCACAATCTGCTGTTGATTAACTTATATTTTATTTTCAGTTCACACTGGGACTAGGCTGGATTTTGATAGCAGCATCCCCCTACTACAGACCAATATTTGTTATCGGTGGAGAAGTATGGCCATTTCACATCGTTATGCTGTTCGCCGTTACTGCATGGGTCGCAACCTTCGTCGTGTATTGTATGTTCCTCAGCGGTTATCACCTGTCAATGCCACACAAGAACTGGCCTAAAATCGTGAGTGAATAGACTGTATAACCTTCATTTTCAGTTATTTTATTTTATGGTTCTATGTTTTCGGTTTACATGTTTGGATTTTCATTCGTTCTCAACGCTATGTTTTTTTTTTTCATTGGCTTGCTTGGTTCTGTTATCTTATATTTGCATGCTTTGATTTCATCATTCAGGAATTATTTATAAACATTTGGCTCGCTAGTTTTGTCCTCATTGCGGCCTGCGTGGAATCAGCTAACATGTGGAGGTGGGACATGTCTGGAGGCAGCACTATGTCTGGTGGATCATCATGTTCGTAACCATTTTATTTTATTTGCGTGTGATATAAGTAGTCAGAATTCCTATGTTGTTGTGTCGAATGGTATAAAAATCTACGTGCACAGCTGATATTTTCAATAAAATGTTTTACAGACTATCAGTATGGCCTACAGCCTGGAATGTCTTTCACTCAAACTCTCAACTTCAACAGTTATTGCACCCGTTATCCACGGGACTGCACCGACTATTTCAGTCTGTTGACCGGGCTCAGCTCCTATTATCCCAATCACGTGTTTGCTGTGGTAAGAATTTTTTTATCAAGTGAAGAATAATGTGAATACTTATGTACGAGTTAGTTGTAGTAAATATATATAATAGTACTGCATGTAGTTATTAGTGGTTAATTATTCTACCATCCTGTAACCACCGTTCATTGGAGTGGTATTTGTTTAAAATTTGGTTGAGACTTTCTAAAGCACAACAGGCTTATTAAGTGTCTCTTACTTCAGTAGACTAGTGGTAATGTTAGAAAATATAATTGTTCCTAATGAAACTGAAGGTGTGAATTATTGATTTAGAAAACATGAACATAAACTCATCATGGTCATGATCGTTGTTTTACTAGTATATCTTGATAAGCAAATTGCAACTGTAATGTTAAGTTAACTTATCACTGTTTGACTTATTTGACTATATTCCACCTGATTAAGGAGTATTACTAGACTATATTTATATAGTGTAAGACGTAATCGGTAAAATACTATATGATATACAAGTTATCGCTGACAAGGCATTTGGTGATGACACTTGAAAGCTCTGTACATAATTGTAAAGTAAAGAGAATACACAACCAATAACTTATATATAGGTCATGATAAGATTATAGTGAACCTCCATTAACCTAGTTATTCTTGTGTGAAAAATCCACTATCAGGAGTTTTGTAGACCTTACTATAAAGTGGTATTTAGACTGGGTTTCCTAACAAAACTCTACATGCTAGACAGTTTATGTACTTCAATTGATAAATCTTTGACAGAAGCGAGTCAAGTGACTCAATTAGTTAAATACGTTAACACTCAAAAGAGTTCCGCTATTTTATTTTAACCAATCAGGCAAAGGATTGGGATGAATTATATTCTTAAGTGTACTTATGACATATCTAACATAGACACTGTACTGTATGTAACTATTTAGGCTTATTGCTGTTATATTCGAATTATTGCAGTGTCCATTTATCATAATTTAGCCTAAATTAATGAGATACTGTATAAGTAAATAATATATAAGATTTTTCCCTTCTGATATTGCAAATCATAGCAAAAAATATATATATACTAGCCATAAATATGTCCCACATGCAGGGTACTAGAGCTCACAAATACGGGCATGTACTTGGCAATTCTAGGAATTCAATAGTGATTCATTTGCTTGCACGGTATGAAATTTTCTTATTTTTATTTATTTCAGGTGATGCTTTTTATATCTCTTGCTATTTACCTCGTCAGCATTTTCTTCGCCTTTCGCACTTGGCGTGTGTTTGAACGGGACATGTACAAACCAGGAAAAGTGCCAAAACCAACATTGTTGATGAGGATGCAATACCAAATGGAATGCGCAGCTAATAGTGCACGTTCTAAGTATGGCATTGCTTTTTTTATCTGTCTACTCGATAACTACACACCAATATGGAGTATGCATATAATGAATATCTTTCAATATGATAGAGCTACATGTTCTATCTTGAAGCAATTTTGTGAGCGAGGATACGTACTAATTTTTGTGATAGATGTAGTCAAATAGCCTTGGGGGTTGTCTGTGGCTAAATATTTTGTTATTGATGTTCAATTCAGTGATAACAGCATTGCAGTGAACAATATATTCAGCACTTTGAATTTTAAAATAGTCAATGCAGTGGTGTGAAAAATGCCGCAAACCTTTACACCAGAAATTTAAATAAATGGCCTGTAAGTTATCTGTACTGAAATACATACAATATAGAATAGATAGGAATTCTGATAATGTTTCTTTGCAATGCATTTCTAAAATTGATTCAAACTTTTGTCAATCGATTATGAAAATGTAGCTAACTGATACTCTACATGAGAACTAATATATCATATCGCTGTATGAAATAGGGAAGTTCATTATGCTATTATATTGACCATGGCAATGTTTGGTCTGCCAAATTACTTAATGTTATGATGGGATGCGTACACTAGAAGTATTAAAATTTTTACATGGTGGATCAAATGTCAATCGGTCTGGTTCATTACTTATAATGAAAATCCACCCCAATGCATTTCACTAGGAATATTTTTCTTACATGCATTATTTGTATTTTAGATTTACGAATCTTGTCCGTCGTAATGATGAAGAGGAAGATGGTGGTGATGTAGACATACAGTCAGATCCAGTGAGAAGCAATGGTGATCATCCAGAGAAAGACGAATATGAAGCACGTAGCGACGTTAAATCTCACAGATCCACGTAATATTTTTTTCACTGAAAATAAAGACAACGAACGAAATGGATTTTACCCAATCTTTTTGTGTTAGTTCCAAGAGCGAGGGAAGGAGATCACGATCATCAAGATCCGAGGAGCGGCACAAATCCAGTAACTATAGATCTGAAAAATCACCCCGCAGCAATCGAGACAGTGAATCGGAAGTCAGGTAAAGTGTATTTTTATATTTTCAAAAGTGTTTTTCAGAATGCTACTACATTGATCATATATTCAAATAATTATTGTTGGTATGCTAGATCTCATCGTTCTGAACGTAGCAAGAATTCTTCAGGACACAGCACATCACACAAAGAAAATGAAAGTACACGCCATGGCAGCGAAAAGAAATCTGAGCGCCGAAATAAGGATGAGGGTGACATGTCTGCTGGAGCCTTTTCCCCAGTCGCATCGGTTATGATATAAATGTTATGTTATTCCTATTTCCTGATCTATTTTTAGTGCCTGCGTATCGCTCTTGGTGTTGTCAGTGACAGAAACATATGTGTCTTGGGGAGGTGTGCCTTTGGTGTGTCCACGCTTATTCTCTTAGATGAGATCAACTAAGTCGATACTTGTATTCACAGCGGTCCGTAATAGTACGAGTCTTTTTGATAAATGCCTGATTAATGTTTCTGCATTAACTTGGGTAATGGTGCTTAGACATTGTTGTCCAATTAACTACAATCTGCTGTGATTCTTTTTCAGATAAAGGTTCTTATAAAATAGTCCATATATACTCCCCGATAAAGAAGTTTCAATAACTCGTTTCATTTTTTATACGATTGTGGTCTCTTACCTGTTTCTGCTATTGGGTGCAAGCTATATATCAACATTCATTCTTTCAAGATTTGATATTTTTATTGTACACTATTGTTTAAGAAACTTTCATTATTTCTTTCAAATACTTATGGAATCATTTTTAAAGCTGTTTTTAAAAACTTGCTTTGAAAATAAGCATGACCTCTTTGATCAGCACTTGTGTATATTTTCTATTACATAATTGCGATGTAACTAGTATTTTTATTTTATTTCTGCACTATTATTGCACAAGAACTGCCTTGTTTACATATATGATGGCTGTGATCAAGTTAAAATCTTTTTGTACTGATTGTATTTTGCCAAACTCATTTGGGTGATTTATTGGCCCCTGTTGGTTTCAATCGCACCATTCGGAATAGTCGTCATTTGCATTTAAATCCATTCCTGATCTTAACATGTTATTTTATTTTTGTATTTGCAGTATGCTTAGAAATCATTACTTAACTGCTTCATAGCTTTACGTAGATCTTTTGAATTCTATTAATGATTTGTAAAATCGGTAAATTTTCTACTGTTTATCGCATTTTGCTGTTACTGTCCAGTTTTTCTAGATTTTCTTACAAAATCTAAGCTTGAATAAAGGCTTGTACATATTTCGAATTTTATTACAGAATACTTGTAATTCAGGAACACTTTTAAAGGTTTCTACCTTGAGAATGTTTGTTTTTCATGTGACTGTTAAAATACAGTTAAGATATTTAAAAATACGGTGCAAGATCGCTTTGTGACAGACTCTTTTAGAAAGCAGTCACGGGCCGATAACATTTAGTATTGTAATGTTTTGGTTAGTATCTTTGATTCATTTCAAATAGAATGTTCCGGGACCGATGCTGTTTTAGGATGGCTGGGTAAATGTTTGCTAGGTGTCGCTGTTTCACTAGGATTAGTGGCGTCATGGCTTGAAAATTAAAAGTCGTGGAAGGAAAAGGATCCAAAGTTCTTCAAAGCCTAAATTGAAATATAATCTCCAACAACGGCTTTTTCACAAAGTTCATTCGTATCTCCCTGAGTTTCCACACTCATCGTGTGTATATCGGTTATGTATTAAAATAGATTCGCTGTCGATGGTAGCAATTAATTATTGCATCGTAATTCACGCCGAGTAAAGTAGGTGATTGTAAAATCCAATTCTTTATAATTTTTCTTACGTAAATTGTCATGATTACTTATTTGAGATAACGTTATTAAATACCTGAATGTTAGTAACTTGGAGCGGAGAAAAATTGGATGTGAGTTGCACCCAATATTTATAATAATTCGACACCAAAAGTGTATAAATTTGTATTGATTTTCATTAAGAAATTCTCCAGTTCATGTTGTGTTTATATCTCTATGTAATTCGAAATTTCGTATGATTTAAGCAGGATAAGATTTATATGTTGGTTTGATTTGTAAAAATAAAGTTTTTATGATGTCTTGAAACAGAATTTAAATTTAATTATTGTCATAATGAACCAGTGAGAAGCTGAAGCATCAAATTGAAATGTATAAACCATCAAGCTCACTGAATAATGGAGAGGGCAGCAGCTCAAGCATGAAGCCCTTACAATTCAGTGAAGCTGCTTACCAGAGCCTCCTTGTTATCGCAGAGAACTGCAGAATCGCGCAGCCTCCCCGGGTTCGAATGTCGATTCATTGTTTGATGTCAGGTATGTTGTTGTCGGTCGGTAGATCCGATTCGCATTTTCCTTGATTGTTTTTGATTATATATTGTTGCAATTTCTATGGTGTGTTTACACCACTTTTCCTTGGTCTGGTGTATGCCATTTGCAAAATATTACCGTAAGATATAGTTTCACAATATCATACTATATTCAATGTGCATTACGATATAGGATTTAACTTTTGAACATTGAAATGACACGATATGATGCAAATGGATTGTAATGATGAAATTAGGTATCAAATGTTATGATGAGCCCACAGTACATGTTCAGTAAAAGTGGCGCGAGAAATAGACAATGCGGTTCGGTCCATAATCTGCACAATCTGTGGCCTATATTCTGATAGACAGACTTACAATCATGGAACAAATATAAATAAAAAATTTGTGTTGAATGGGCAGTATACTTAGAACACTTATTCACTCATCATTTTTTCAGTATTCAACCTGAATCCACCACCTTCAATACAACTGAGAACACATCTACAGCTAGGATCGTTGCTTCTCAAATATACTGAAAACATTGAACTGGCAAGACTGCATTTACAAGCAGCGGTATGAATTCCGAGTCTTCATTTTTATTTTACCTTTATTTCCATTACGATTTTGATCCATGATATATTACCATTTATTTTGATCCATGTGTAGGTCACGCTTGCCAAGAACCTAGGCGATAGTCCTTCCCATTTTGAAGCTATCAGCTTGCTCTCGATCGTGCTTTGCAAACTGTCGAAGCCGTCTGAAGCAAAACCTTTACTGCGGGAAGGTATCGCGGCCTCGCAGCATAGCCCCCACTGGCACAGCAGGCTCTTGCTCCAATTAGCTGTATGTATTCGAATTACTTTCTTTTTTGACCATTTGTTATATGTGATGTAAATTTTGAGTCTCTATCTATTTGTCCTCAATCACAGTGCCTTCACCACGAGGAACATGACCATGTTTCGACCTGTCAGTTGCTGGACCTTGGAGCAGACCTAGCCAACAATTGCGGCTCTAACTATTTGAGAATTCTACTACTCTTAAGCAAGGGAATGGTAAGTAAATTCCTGGGTTCTTTTGTTCATCGACTAATAGGCACTAACGGCACGGCAATGTTTAGGTCCTTCTAGTGGAAAAAAATCTCACGGAAGTCAACACAGTGCTTTCTATGTGCGGCCAATTGATAGACAGCATTCAGAATGCCTCGTCGGTTCAAGTGGAGTGTTTGAAAATCTTTTTCCTTACACTTCAAGTTGCGCATTTGCTCTCTGGAGGGCAGGTACGTTGCTATTTTGGTCTTGAAACTATGTTATGGTTTGTTTCAAGATATCTGAGTATTTGCATTTATTTGAAATCCCTATAGTAAATATTATAGTTTGCTGTGCTCAAACGTGTAGGGTGAATATAATAATTCTTAGAAACTTTTCATCCCTAGATTAAAAGTGTGAAATCAAGTCTGAAGCAATTGCAGCAAAGTGTACAAGATTTATCATCCTTACCAGCAAGTGCATGCAGTCTTGTACCTCCGGAAGAGTCTGGTAAAGCATATGCATGTGGTTAACATTTCAATGCACTGATCCATTATGATTTATGAATTGTAATTTACCAGGACAACTGAGGGAAATTCCAGAAATTGAAACTATGATGAAAAAACTGACAAGCACAGACGCATTCTCCTGGTTGGAGAGAGATCAAATGTAAAGATCTTTATTTTCAGTTTATGAGCCGAGTGTTACTTATTATTGTACTGTTTTTTCTTCTCAAGGTGCACTCTGGTATACTTGGTGACAGTGACTCATTCTATGCTGGCTGGGTACTTGGACAAAGCTGAGAAATGTTCGACTAAAGCTCTTAATCAGATCAAGAAGTTTAAGGGTAAAATTATCATCATTTTATTGCATCGACTGTTGCTATACGAGATAATTTATATGTTATATATTGTATATACATCAATACCAAGCTCCAAAAACTTTTTAGCCACAGAAACTGTTTCATGCTTTTACTAAGTTGATGTTACAGTGTGACAATTTGCTTACAGCCACAGACAAGAGTCCGTTGCTGCTACAACTGGAACTAATGCTGCTGGAACACATGGCTCAATGCCATCTCGTCACCTGCAACAAACAAGCCGCACTGCAGAAGATCACACAGTGCTGTAGGATATGCGTCTCCAATCCATTTGTCAGCTCCATAACAAAACACACGACACAGCTCCATACGTTACTGGTACATATTTCTAAAATTTTAGTCCCAAACAATGCATCATAGTGTGGGATTTCCTTGAATGAGTAAAGTTTTTACCTAGAAAATATCAGATAGAACTAGATCATTATTTTCCTGTGTTGCTTTAGAAAAATGTATAGTGCTGTAGTGTGCCTAAATACTTTCAGAAACAAAGTGTAGGTTATATTACAAATACGTAATCTTAGCACTACAATTAATGCATGTCTATCATAAAAAATAATAAAAGAACTGTGTATAACTATAGTAACTGTGACAACTGGTAGTAGAAGTTGCACGTGGAAAGAAAAACTGAACTTTGTAGGATTGGTGCAACAGTTAATGTATATCTATTGCAGGGCATGTATTGTATGAGCATGAACTATATTGAAATGGCTGAGAAGCATCTTCAGATTGCCGCTGAGAAAAGTAAAAGCAATGAACAGTTTGTTACCAACATGCTGAATTTAGCAATGGTGTACATGCACAGCTTTCAGATGCATAATGGGCGGATGCCGCATTTTAAACAAGAGGTAATGGTTTTGTAGCAATTGCATAAATATTTACGAATACCTTTCACTCATGCTTCTTGTATTATTGCGTGCCATCAGCTCATGCAGATCCTGAGTCATATCAATCCAGATGCAGTCACTTTCAAGAGCCGTAATTTGAAGGCAGCTTCGTATTTTGTGAAGGGAATGTTCTCGTTTTTGCAAGCAAGTTACAGCGATGCAAAGTGAGTGAACTTTTGAGATTTTAATACCATGATTTCGATTGTCGATATCTTCCTGTACTGGAGACATCACTACATATTTGTGTTTTCCCTTTTTCCTGTAAAATCTCCGTTAACATAACTCTCTTATCCATTCATTTAAGTCAGGAGGTATTTATTAACGTTATTCTAACTGAATCACAAAGTAAATTGAGACAAATCTACATTTTTCACTTTGATGCAAATGGAATTCTGATTGTAAATCCAAGTTAGACAATAGCCTTCCCTTGTTTGATATTTCTAAATGACTGCTGTCTTTTATATGTATGTGACATGAGCATACTATATTTTGAGTATGGA